>JAOVYX010015435.1:0-27873 GCA_035668315.1 Drosera spatulata | reverse complement strand
CTCTGAACAATCAAAACAGTGCACCTTTATTATTTTTGCTATATTAACTTGCAAAGCACCAACATAAAACAATTGGAATCGTATTTCACTTACCTTTTATTTTTGGATGGGAACTTGAGTGAGGAGCACTGCTTTGATTCTTCAGACGCACTGTTTCATTATTTTTTCAAAAACCAACACTGAATCTTTGCCATCCGAGACCATCACCGAGGCAGCACCTCTTACTTCCGACAGAACAATCAAGATATTACAGAAGCTGTCGAAAATGGAGACAAGCCTGCTAGTTGCTCTGAGAAGACTTTAAAACTGCAGATTTTAGGAAGAGCTGGTAATAGATGTTATGAGCGTGACTAGTAGCCCATTACTTTCTCTGGCACTGTTGTGATATCGAGAGCTGGTATCCTGCTCTTCTTGCACGACTTAGAGCTTATATCGGGCTTGAAAGCTGGAATCACCATGGCAAGGAGTACAGTGTACTGCTTCCGCTGTTGAATCTAAAAATCGTCACAAATTATGACTTTGCCTTCCGAACTTCCTGGATTCGAATTTAGCTTAAACACCGAGCCTTCTACTTGAAGCCCATCAATAAATAATTTGGATTGGCCTCAAAACTGATAAGGTGAGAGCCTTGGCTGGTGCATTCGAAACTGTAATTTCCTTAAATACGATAACGCGAGGTTGCGACGGGAAGGGACGGTGGCGGGTGAGGTGGAAGAGGAGAGGAAGAGGGAGAAGAGAGAGTGAGGAAGTGAAGTTGTATGTTTTAGGGATATTTTTTCATGTTGTATCTTTTGGGAATATTTTTGAAAAATTTATACTCTAGGGGAATTTTCTGTACTTTATTTATGACCAAAATTTAGAATTAGTTTTTAATTGTTTGTGTATTTATTTATGATTACTCTATTTTTATAAAATTATTACGGAATTTCGAACAACTTTGGATTTCATTATAATTTTGAAAGAGATAGTATTAGTGAAAGTGAAAGAGATAGTATTATAACTTTGGAGTTCCAATATGTTGGGATACTATTAGTGAAAGTGAAAGTTTGGAGTTCCAATATGTTGGGATACTATTAGTGAAAGTGAAAGTGAGAATTTATTTGCTATAGAACTAAAATTTTGTGAAAGTAGCGATTTATGAGTAATGTATTTGACATGGATAATGTTTCAATGGACAGAAAGATGGGATCGGATTTGTCATGATTTTATGATAGGTCCTGGATGTATGAACGACTTGTCGATGGTTATTTGAACACCGTGTTTACTAAAAATGTCAAAAAGTTTGGGAACTTCGTCCTCGAGAATCAGATTTTAAATTATCCTGGACACTTGAGGTGCCCTTGTATCAAGTGCCACAATAGGATATATCAAACGGCGGATAAAACGATAGTGCACTTATATGAGCGGGGTTTTATGTCCAACTATTGGATTTGGATACAATAGGGGGAAGCTGAGCAAGGAGAAGCCTCAAGAACTATGTGCTTTAATCAGTATGAGGATATGGTTATGGATGGGTTTGTGCCTTGTTATTCCGAGGGTATAGATCATGAGATGGTGGATGCTTTTGATGACAGTCTTCCGCCTACTTCCAAGCCTTTTTTTGATATGTTGAATGCCACTAGGGAGTTTTTGTATCCTGGTTACAGAGTGCCCTACTTTGAGGCTGTTCTCAAGTTGTTGAACATCAAGTGTGAGTACAACATAGCGCATAGGGCGACTAATGCCATTGCGGCATTGGTGAAAGACATTTGTCCAGAAGACAATGTGATGACGGACACATTGTACTCAACTAACCAGCTGATGAGAGGCATCCGTCTTTCTATTAAGAAGATAAACATATGTCCCAATGGCTACATGTTGTTCTGGAAGGATATAGTGGACTTAGAGATGTGTTCTAATTGTGGGGCATGAAGGTACAAGGACAGTCTTAGGGGAAAGAAATGCATTGCTCATAAGGTGTTACGATACTTCCCCATCATCCCGAGATTACAGCGTTGCTCATAAGGATGCAGTGAACTTGGAGATGTGTTCTAACTGTGGAGCACGAAGGCACAAGGACAATCTTAGGGGAAAGAAGCGCGTTGCTCATAAGATGCTGCGATACTGCCCCATCACCCCGAGATTACAGCTTTTGTATGCAACCAAGAGCACAGTTGAGACGATGTCTTGGCACACCAGTAACCGAAGCTTTAAGGACGTGATATCGTATCCCTCGAACAATGAAGCTTGGAAGTATTTGGATAAGGAGTTTCCTTGGTACTTTGTTGAAACTCGGAACATTCGTTTGGGTTTATACACCGATGGGTTTGCTCCCTTCGGAAAGTCCGGGACTGAGTACTCGTGCTGGCCTGTAATGTAGACTCCGTATAATCTTCCATCGGGGCTATGCATGAAGACTCCATACATTATGCTTTTCATGATCATTTTAGGGCCAAAGAGTCCGAAGGGGATCCTGAATGTTTACTTGCAGCCTTTGATCGAAGAGCTGACTCATCTGTGAAAGTTTGGTGAGGCCACTTACGATGTTTTTATGAGGCAGACCTTTCAGATGAGGGCAACATTGTTATGGACTTTTAGTGATTTGTTGACATATAGAATGCTTTCCGGATGGAGCATGACAGGAAGATTGGCATGTCCTTATTGTATGGAGCATACCAAATCTTTCACTCTGAAGAATTATAGAAAGCAGACATGGTTTGACTTTCATCGTCATTTTTTACCTCATGAACATCTGTTTCGAGCCAATAAAAGCGGGTTCTCTAAGAATAGGGTTGATTATGATGATCCGATGATGAGATACGTGCTCGTGTGTTCTCTTTCGATCCCGATTACTTCCATGTCACTCACAATTAGAGCAAGAGGAGCATTTTTTGATAATTGTCATATTGTAATAATTTGCTAATTAAGCATAATCTCGATGTCATGCATTTTGAAAAGAATGTATTTGACAATCTATTTGACACTGTGATGGATGTGAAGGGAAAGACCAAAGATACGGTGACGGCTAGAAAAAATCTCAAATTGTATTGCAAGCATCCGAAGTTAGTGTTGAGAAGATTGAAAAATAGGTGAGGCATCAAGGAAACGATTATGTCTGAGGATCCTTATGTGTTGAAGAAGGAGGCACGAAGGGTATTGTGTGAATGGATCAGAATGATGAATTTTTCTGATGGATATGCATTCAATTTGAGACGTTGTGTTCATGACAAGGAATGGTGGCTTTCAAAGAATTATTGCAGCCTCACGTGTGGAATGCGTTCACTGAGTTGAGCTTATTCTTCAGAGTTCTGTGTGGTAATAGTATACGCCGCGAGGACATGGAGAGATTGGAGTTGCAGATCCCAGAGATTCTATGCAAGTTGAAGAGGTTGTTTCCTCCAACTTTTTTCAATTCTATAGAGCACTTGCCTTTGCATCTTCTATGTGAAACAAAAGTCGTTGAACCTGTGCATTATAGGTGGATGTATCCTTTCAAGAGGTATATCCTTTATATTTTTCTTATTAGAGGTTTTTTGAACTAATGGTGTTTTAAGGGTTTCAAATTATGAATGATTTCTCTTTTCAAGTTTCTGTTTCACCTAAAAGATAAAATTGATAACAAGGCACATGTCGAAGGCTCCATTTGTTAGGCATATCTTATAAAGGAGCATAGTAATTTTTGACGACATTACTTTGGAAAAAAGGTGGACATAAAGGTTCAAAATCCCCCTCGCAACTGTGGTGCTTCAAATGAGCCTGATGATCCTAATCTGCTAAGTGTTTTTCATAAGCATGGGGGATACGCGACGAGGAAGGGAAGAAAGGACACGTTAGTTGAGCACGATCAAAAAACCGCTCATAGATTTGTTCTACGAAATTGTGAGCGAATTTCTTCTTTTGAGAAGTATGAAAATCATTCTATTTACTAAATAATATAGTAAATAGTCATATTTTCGAGGAAAAGATCTTTATCTTATATATCAAGTGCTATCAATCACAGATTATTCGAGTCAGAAATATTGAGAATGCGGCATTTAAGATCTGTCCAAGAAGTTTGGAACAGATTTGGAGATTTGTGGCCCTCATGGCTTCAAAATTTTATAAATAGAATGAGTTTTGACTCACATTGTGAATTTATTAGTACTTCTAATAGAATTGGAATTCTCAACATCTCCATTCCTTTTGAATGCAGGTCTTAAAAACTCCTGTTGATGACTTGGTTCATAGTCTAGGTACACGATCAGCTGTTCAAGTGTACAAGTAAGCACAATACTACATCAACAGATATTTGTTTGACACATACGACTATGTCTCAAGGAAAACAACTATGAACTATGGGGTATGTGTTAAAGACGATAGGGTTGATTATTATGGGATTTTGAGAGAGATCGTGGAGTTGCAATACGTGGGGACGGAACGCTCATATGGAACTATTCTTTTCAAGTATGATTGGTTTGACTCCGACGGAGACCTCAATGTGCACGACAAATACAAGCTGGTAGAGATTGATAGGACGAAGAAGTATAGAGGAGGCTATAATCCTTTTATATTGGCAAATAAGGCTATTCAAGTATGCTATGCTCCATATCCTAGCCTCACCAAGGCTCGAGATCATTGGTGAGCGATGTTTAGGATGAAGGCACAAGGAATGATTGATGCCCCCATCGAAGAGAAAGCTTTTCAAGAAGACACTTCTTATATAGAGGTTTTACTTGTCTCTGATAATGATGGATTGAAGATGACCTTGAGGAAGAGGACGATGAAGATGAAGGGGTGCAAGAAGAGGACGGGGATGAGAATGAGGACGAAGAGGACGAGGATGTGAACGAAGATGACGATGACGATGATTAGAGTAAAAACCTTTATATATAGTTTTCAGATATGTAGGTGCATGTTTTGGATTCTCTGTTTCTGATTGTTTTTCTATATAAGTGTTTCTTTCTTTGTTCTCAATGTTTTGATTGTAAGTCTCTATGTGTGTTTCTTTCACTTGTAGATGTCACGACAAGATCCTTGGAGTGGTAGAGGCGATTCTGATTCTTTTTTGATTTTTCATTAATCTTTTAGATGCCATAGATATGAAAATTTATGAAATATTCAACAAAATTATTTAAAAAATATAGGTAAGAGACAGATGATGCATCCCCCTACACCACGACGACATAGGAGAGGTAGGGGTGATTTTCACAAGATAGGACTCGAGGAGGAGATGGAGGATGTGTATGCCGAGGAGCCGATGCCTATGTCTACCTATCGACTAGTGCCTCGCGATCAAGGGACCATCACCATACAGGAGTCTATTCCTAGATGAGGAATTTCTCGTCGATCGTCTACTCTACCAGCACCTCCACGACGAGATTCAACGTCGCCATCACCCATTCTTCCATCATCAACTTCACCACAAGCGTCTTCTCCTTACAACTCGTCCCTATCAGCAGCTGGGACTGATGATGAATATGTTGGTGGTTATCGTCTAGGGCTTACACTGGACCCCGATAGTGGACTTTGATATGTATTTTTTTTTTTTTAATTCATAGTAATCGTCATATTTTTTTTTCAATTCCATTTATCTTAAATATATTATGCTCAGATCCTTGTGATTTTTCAGGTTTCATGATCACTTCGTGGTATCCCATGTCACGGAGTTGTTCGAGGGTTGCTATGCTGGCCCCTAGACCTGTTGGACCGACATTTCTAATTGGACGAGTGATAAGATGTGGGGATACTTCGGGGTAAGATTAAAAATATAAAATTTGCATCTATTTATTTAGTTTCTATAATATTTCTAATTGTGGCCAATAATCATAACTGTTTCTTAATGTTATCTTTGGAGTTGCAAGAACTACACCGTTTGAAGGAAGAACACACAGATTTGGTGATGGCCATGTGGAGCGCAAAGATGATCGACCGGGTTCGTGACAGCGTGCATAAGTCGAGGCAAGTTGTACAAAAGGGAAAGAAGATCCTTTGGTGCGATGGCGAGACAAAGGAGGCTTTAAAGGTGCTGTGAAAGTCGAAGTAGTTTCAGGAGCGATCGCAGCGTGCTCAGGAGAATAGGAGTAAGGGAGAGGCAAAGCATTCACAAGGATCGATATCTATAGTTAGTGTCGCCTTGAAGATGGTAAGTAACTTGTTTAATTAGCCAAATTCAATTAATCAACGTATTTAAATTTATTTCTTTTATTTTTTTTCACCGATTGGAATGAATATAATTTTTTGTTTACAGGAAAAGGATTTGAAGAGGAAACCGAAGAAGATTGAGGTGTTTGAGAAGACACATATAAAGAAGAGAGGCGAACCTGGCGAGGTGGTGTGGTGTGACGAGAGATCGAACAAGACGACGATAAACTAAGTGTTTTTTAAAGATTGTACCTCTTGATTTTTTATTTTTTTTGTTTCTTAACTTATTGAATTTTTTTCAATCAAATAGTTAGTGTCCAAGTTATAATTGGTTTTTTTTTTTTTTTTTTTTTTTGATAAGCTCAGTACTCTGTACTAGAGAAGGAGCTTATGGATCGATTGTTTGCTGAAACACAGCCGGTACGGAGCCGACCGAGAAGGAGATCAGCGACGCGGAGAGGCAGGCATACCTCCAGGCGGCTACTTGCAAGAAAGGGTTCGTGTATGGTCTTGGGTCCACCAGCTCCATGTTCTACTCGAAAGACACACTGTCCTCGAGTAAAAAGGGGTCTTCCTCAATAGATCGATGTGAGGTCACCGAGTTGAAGGAGAGTAATGCGATGTTGATAGCACGCATTGATGAGCCGACACAGTTGATCCAGAGGCTCTTGTAGCAGTATCAGTACGGAAGCAACCCGTTTGATCGGCCTCCTCACCATCCTCGGGATCCAATGTCCGGGACGGCTGAGCAGACCACTGCATTTTAGGCTTTGATGTTTGGATCTTTTGATCTTTTGTTGGATATTTTGGTTATTCGAACAATAATATTGTATAACTTGTCTAATTACGATTTAACCATCGATGTTGGATGTTTCTTTGCATTGGATGTTGGTTTGTAACCCAAAATATGCATTTTGGGTATTTGATTGTATGTATACAACGGACGAGCTCAATTTTCAGCAAAAAAGAAAAAAAACCTTTTCTCGAAAAATCAGTTTTGCGACGAAAGAAGACATCTCCGTTTCAAATTAGCGACTACCTTCATCGCAAAATGTACCGGTCCATGAATAATGGTTTGCGACGGACAACCTGTTTTCCGTGGCAAAATAGCTACTAATTTGCAGTCCGTCGCAAATGTGCTGGAAATAAGGTTTGATCTACGTTGTATCTGTCGTAATTTAGCAACGATAATCGTCTGCAACGACCAACTGATTTTCGTCGCAAAACCTATTTGCAACTAAGAAATTTACGACAATCAATTTCTATCGCAAGTCCATCGCAAATAGGGTTTTACGATGAAATTTGCGACGAAACTGACTATCGCAAATAAACAGGATTTTTGTAGTGCTCATAGATACGAGCACAAGGAAATGGAAGAAATAGTACATCCGTCAACTCTTCAACTGAAATTACAAACGAAATCATGAGTATTCCCATAGGTCTTACAAACAGAAACGATACTCTAATTTGGAAGCACGAAGCAAGGGGGGAATTCACAGTTCGTTCTCAATTCCACAAAGCCTTTGAATATCGATTCAGTGATATGGAATCGAATTGGGTTAACTCTTACCAGATCTGTACTGGGGACGCCTTTGGTCAATATCGGTGCAACCTTGTGTCCGATTCTTCATGTGGAGACGGAGCAACAACAGTTTGCCGGTTGTGGATAACCTTCGAGATAGAGATATGATCATTGAAGGCTGCGAATCAAGCGAATCCATCCTCCATTGCTTGGTCGCATGCTCGAGGCCAGTCCATCGAAAGTGAGGCCACCATCGAATCTGCAATCAACAACCAATTGGATAGCACAATACTTGCAGATGAACAACATGCAAGGAATTGCTTAGATAGTTGCCATCTTGTATGGTTTATAGCGGAACCGGAACAGCCAAATTCAGCATGGGGAAGTGATGTCTCCGTATGCTCTGATGTCGGTGAGAGAGTTTTCCAAAGCCAGATCAAGGTTGGGTGAAGTTAGAATGGGCTCAATGGAAGTGAGAAGAGAAGGTTGGGCAACCCCACCATCGAGTAAATACAAGATCAATGTAGATGCTGCAACGAGTCAACACGGTTTTGTTAGTGTGAGGATTATAATTCGAGACTCAGCTGGTGACTTATACAAAACAGGTGGGCAATTTTTTTCGAGCATCACACCAGCTGCCATCAGAGAAGCATTGGCATTGCGTTGTGGTATCGAGCTTGCTAGGGAGCTACACCTCCAACACATGCTAATAGAAGGGGATTGTAAATACGTCGTGAGAATGTTACAAAGCCGTGAACCGATCTATCCGAAGTCGATGGTGTGATACCATACTGCTTGACACTTTATGAGCTATTTTTTTAGTTTTAGTTGCTTTTGGGTATCTCGTGAGGCTAATAACGTGGCTCATGTCATGACAAGTTATGCCTCTGAATGTCATCTATATGGGGGTTGGGATCCAATCCTACCTCAATCAGTTATAATTGTTGACGGTGGAGCGTATGCCTCAAATCATACGCGGAAACGCGTTCGTTTTCGCGTCGGCCACGTGGCCTCTCGTTCTCCGCGTGGATCTTGCGTGTGGTGTTCGGATTTTGCTAAGTATAAGAAGGCTTTGAGATGGAGAGGAAAGAATCAGAGAGAAAAGGAGACGCAGAGATGAGAAAGAGGAAAAGGGAATCAGGGGAAGTGAATTAGAAGGAGAAAGGGAAAAAGGAGAGAAGCACTATTCATATACACACAAAAATACATTGAGGGTTTAAGGAATTTCTTATACAGATTTTTATCTCTATCCTTTATTGTGAGATTCTCAATATTTTGAATGTAACTTCTTTTGTATTTTCTCATTTCGATTAGTGGATTTTTCGTCGTCGGCAACCGCCCGTGGTTTTTCCCGTAAGGTTTTTCACGTAAAAATCTTTGTTTCGTTTATTTTTGCGCATTCTGTTTGTGTTTATTATTAACGGACCCGTTCGTAACAATAATCACTTGTAATCTTGACAAGAATAATAAAAACTAATGTCCCATTGAACAATTTAAAAAAATAAAAAATTATTAGACCTATCAAAATTATAAGATATTATCTTAGTCCCATATAATTTTGTTATATTTGGTGTCTCATAGTGTCTCAATTTAACGAACAACAAAATACTAATACTATGTTCATAACCAATAATCATGCTAGTAATAGATGTGTCGTTTCATAAATATTTAAGATTAAAACGTCATAATTAAATCTCAAACGTCATTTATATATTTATGGGTTTGCTTCCGGTTTTTAATGTAGCATATTCTTGATCCCATTCCCGACCTCACCTCGTCGACCCTTCTCCACCAAACCCCCCAATAAACCCTAACCCTAATCCCCTCGATCCCTTCGACCACGCATCAATGGCGGACAAGCTCTCCTCTTTCCAAAAGATAAAGCAGGTGTTGCGTTCCCAGATTCAAGACGAGGACAAGTTGGCCATGGACTTGGTTCACTCTCGATCTTCCCTTCTTTTCTCTTTTCTTTGATCGGTTTTGTATTCTGTCTTGATTTCTGATAATTGTTGATGAACTGTCTTGGTTTTGATTTTCGATCGGTTGATGGGGTTGTGATTGATTGGGGATTTGAGGGTTTGTTATTGTGGGTGTGATCGAAAACTTGGATGAATGTGGTGTGGATGAAGAAGAATAAGGCGTTTGTGTTGTATCTGTTACTTCTACTCCCAATTTCTACTTTTGATGGAGTTGATTCTTTAACACAGTATCAAAGCAGGTGTGACATCGAACCCATGAGTTCGAATATTGCCTCCCCATTTATTTGTCACTTTATTTGTGCTGTCCGTATATCTGTGGGTGTTTTACCCTGTGTTCGGACTTTTGGTAGTGTTGACTGGTGATATTAATTTGTTTCCCAAATGTTATCGTTTTGAGTTGAGGAAGAGAAATGCGGAGTATTAAACGACCAAAAAATTACTCTATAGCCAATGTGGTCTTATCTGGAGGCATAGCAGCTTAGTGCGAGCTAGTTTGGCCAAGTTGGTGGTGGGTTTAAGTTCCATTGTTCTAGCAAGGCTCTTCACGAGACCTAAATTGGTACAACTTGATTTGATTAGTTGATTTTGGTCTGGATAAATCATTCTGACTTTATGAGGTACTCGGAGAACATGATTTGACCCGTTTGGCTTCTCTTTTTATCTAGTTGTATGTATGTGTGTATTCTATGCATCTATCGTGGCCCATGAGCGCTAGAAGGTAGTCGGCCCTGTGGTCTGCCTGGTGCTTTTTAGAACTCTAAAATGTGAGGATTTAATAATAGAAAAGATCTTCTCTTAGCAAGAGGCTCAAATTCTTTTTCTTTTTCTGTTAGCTTGGTAAATATAGGTTATGTGTTCCTTGCTTCAAATGCTGCACTTCCTTCCATGTATTGCATGTTTAGATTGAGTTGTTGGGCAAATAGTGTTGCCTCTTACTTTGCCATTCAGCTGAATCACAACTTCAAGCTTGTTTGAATTGTATAGGAAGGTATTTGACATTGATGTATCCAAGTGCATGATTGTGAATTTGTTAGTCTGTGACGCGGTGTGAAGCACAGGAAAACAGATTGAGGTTTTCGACTTCAATGAAACAACTCCTTGATTATACAACGAAGAAATAACCACAATTCCTCTTAGAAGATGAAACCCTAATTAATAATCCACAAAATCCACCAAATATCAGAAAGTAAAAAACTTATGAAATTCAGGACATCCCAAAATAAAACAAAAACATAACAGCTTCTAGATGACTTCTAAAAACACATTAAATTTGGAAACGTCCTTTGTCATTGACGGTGGGTACTTGTTGACTTTGGTCACTATGGCGATAATATGCTTTCTGCTTAGGTCTTAGGAAAGCACTAGCAATTGTCACATGATGAATGTTACTGTGTGATTGGTTGATGTGAGCGGTTTCAATGTCAAAAACCACGGAGAAAACAAGGTTCCTAAATTACTTGTATAGTAATTTGCTAATGAGTGAAATGTATCACTTCTTTTGTGCTTACTTTGAAGTAACATTTCTTCTTCTTGTACACTCTTTTTCTGCAGAAACTGCTACGAGCTGCAGGTCTCTTTATCGGCTCAATCGTTCTCATCCGCAATTTTGGAGAATACATGGCTATATGAAAGCTGATGCTGTTGTCATGCTTTGTACTTGAGAAATATAGGTTTGGTTTCAGTTTTGGTCATCTGTGGTGCTCTTGTCGTCATCATTGCCGAATAGGTGTTAGTAGGAGGATTTATGTGAACAATGAGGATTTTTGGTTTCTTGTTATGGCTTTAAGGTATGTTTCGGTTGATTGTGTATTTGATAGAAGAGTTCATGCGCCCAAACACTCATGCTACAAGTAGTTCGGTTCATGAGAATACCAAGTCGGGCCTTGTGATGTCAAAGTTTGGCTGATTTATTGAACAGGATTGAATTATATGCGTTATAGCTGTCGAGTCAGCGGACAGTGACACGTTCAAGAGTGAACTGAACTCGTACATAGTTGTGTGGCACTGGACTGAATGTGATGTAGTGAAACAGATCATGATCTCATATTTAAAAGGAACCTAATCAAGTTCATGACAGGCTTATGAATCCAATTAAGGATCCGAATTTCGACAAATAGTAGAGTACTGCACTACCTGTGAGTGATGTTCAAAACCAGTTATTGTTTTGAGTGATCATCGGTATGGCATTTGGATGGCAGGGACTTTATATTCCTTTCATGTATTCTCCGGGCAAGCATTCGTTCCACCTCATTCTTAAGAATAAATTACTGTGAGAACAGTATTTTCTCGTGAGAGCTACACGTTCATTCTTGGGTTAATTTTAAATTGGTCGAGGGATAAATTTGTCCTTGTCTTTGCTTGGTAACTTGCTTCATAAATGGTTTACTCTTGACAAAATATTATCCAATATTACTCTGAGCAGTTGTAATTGCAACTCTTGAGTGAGACGTGTTTTGTCAGGTACATTTTGACTTGGATCGTTGCACGATCAAATATTATTGAATACGAAATTATTGTATAACATCAATTGAGTAGTATAAATTATGTAGTAATTTAATTTAATATTAAGAAGTATAGGTCGTGACTTTTTCTTTTCTTTTTTTATAAAAGATCGTGACACCATTTGTTATTAAAACAATGGTTGTATTTGTCGTGGGACGAAATGAATAATGTATTTCTCTTTACATACTTCAATTATATTCGGTCTCACACAATTCGCCTGAGACATGTTGGCACACTATGAGGCTGTTGGATACTGTTGTTCAAAATTATGAAAATCAAAATCAATAATAAAAACAAAAAATCATTATCAAAAATCGAAATTATTTTATAAAGTGAAATGATTTTTTTGTGAAGAAAATGTTGAGTAATACTATATTCAAATGAAATAAGAAATAAAAACTGAAAATCATCATTTTTGATTTTCTGTTTTTTATTTCTGTTTTATTTGTTTCACAAATAAACACTTTTATTTTATCGGTTAGTGAAACGAAAATAGAAAAATAAAAATAAAAATAATATTTCCTTCGTCCCAATTTAATTGTAACATATACGTAATTTGTACGTCTGATCGTCCCGCAACATGTGTTAGGTTGATTTACGTAACTTACATAACCATTGATGTTTCACGATAAATTTACAAAAAATTACGTTTGATCTTCGTTGCATGCGTATCAAATTTTGTATCGACACGCATGTCATGTCAAACAGTTGCATTTAAATTGGGATGGAGGGAGTACTTCCTCCGTTTCGAATTATATGCATCACTTTGAAAATCACACTTGTCGAGATGAAGTTTGATTCGCATTGCGGAACGATCAAACATTATTTTTTGGAAAATTATCGTAAAGCACTAATGATAATTCAAGTTATGTACTTCATCCTGACGTCGGTAGTATAATTTTCTTACATCATGAAAACGACAAACGAAATTCCTCAAAATACGTATTGAATAATACAATGATTAAAAATGTTATATTTAATATGGGACGAATGGAGTATCAAACAACTCATAAGTTATTATTCCCTCCGTCCCAATTTATATGAAACGGTTTGATTCGACACGTAATTTTATATATGTGTTGAATTGTTTTGAAATTTGATGAAGAAAAAGTATTTTTTAATGATAGTGAAATGTAAGTGGGATTTAGAAGAGGCAATGAAAAAAAGGAGGAAGAAAATGATGGGATAGTTTGATTATATTAATATAAATTGATTAATAAATAAGAGAAGAATAAAAATATTATAAATAAATTGGGACTGATAAAAAAAAGTGTTCTAATAAATAAATTGGGACGGAGGGAATAATATTTCCTTCTTTCCACAATTTTTGCAACAACACACATGTCGAGATTTAATTTAGTACGATCAAACATCATTTTTATAAAATTATTATGAAACACTGATGAAAATTAAAATATAAACTTTAATTTTAAATCAATTTAAGAATTTTTGATATCATTAATAATAAAAATAAAATTTTTTTGTAATATGTATCATTATAAAAATTATAAAATGGATTAAAATATAATTTCATGAGATGAGAGGGTCACAGAAAAGATGGGGAGAAATAGGAAGAGAAAACCCAGATGCCTTGTGAACCGCTTGGCAGCACCGAGATCGCGTTTAACACATGACCGCACAGCGGTGGAGACGAACCAGTCGGCGGCGGCGCTCATTGATTTGCCTGGCCGCGACACAGCTTCCGGCGATGATTCCGGCGGCGCGGCTCCGTCGCCTCTCCGGTCCGTACTTCTCCGTCCTCTCTTCTCTCTCGTCTCTCAATCTCGCTTCTAGTCTCGTGATTGTGAATTCGATTTATCAGACTCAGAATTCGTGGACCTGATTTTGATGTTTTGTGAAAATAGTCGATGAATTTGTTTTCTAGTGTTTGTTTCGCTGATTGCATGATGGATCGGTTGAGAGTTGGAGAGTGTTGGTGATGTGTATTCGGATTCGGTGTTGTGGTTTCAGAGAGTTTGGTGTTGGTGTGTGGTGATGCGGTCAAAGTACAAGTGATGATTGTCTGTTTGCATTTAGGTTTCGGATAATTAGGATGCTCTTTTTTTTTTTTTTACACATTTCGAAATGGCATGCACTATATATCTGATATTCAGCTGTCGGCTTGAGAACTGAGACGTGACAACTATGGTTTCTTACCATCAACTTTGTTAGATTACTTTCGCACTATTTTTTTTTTTTTTTCGGATGACTGGTTTTCCCTTTACCGTTTGGTAGTCTACCTTATCTCTGAGAAGTGGCATCAGATGCTAGTAAAATCATGAACTTATTGTTGTAAAGGTGCATTGGACAATTGCTCAGTTGCCAAGGAGAATATGAATTTGAATATATGTGACTGTACTCATTGACTAAAGGGCCCCACTTTGTTTACTTCATTGCAAATTGGTGCCAGATTTTCCCGATGGTCACCACTATGTTCTGCACAATATGCTCTACCTTTAACATTTTGTATCTTTCCTAATCATGGTCTTTTTTCCCTTTTTGGCACTACATTTGTGCTTTTTCCTTTTGGCTGATTTCTTTGATATTGTGTTCATGCCAGCGTCCTGAATCTGATATATATAGCAAGTCAGTGTTAGACAAACATTCAAGGGACTATAGTCAATATGATTGTACTTGTTATTACCAACACATTTGAACCAAATAAATAGATTGTCTTGTTCAATCTTTGCTTTAGTCAAGTTAATCAAATTGAGCAATTTTTTAACTTGTTTATTGGTAGTCAAGTGGTACGAAGAAGAAAAATGCAATGTATCAAGATTGAATTGTCATTCATCTTGTTCATAGGCCGACTTGTTTGTTGGCTATGTTTCTAATTTAGATATTATCAGCAAGCCTTGCAGATTCATACAACCTCTAAGATCAATGAAACTCACTTGTTAACTGAGACATATATCCGATGTTTTCATATCTAATTTGAGGTCTGCATTGCAGGTCTTTACATTGCCTTTTCAGTCAGCAATCCCGTGGCTGTATTTTTATCAAACAGAAAATGGAGAAATGCTGATGTTAGAAGCAGGCAGGATCTGTGGTTTTCAAATATCTTACATTGTAATCTGTGAGTATTGTGTTCCCCCTATAGACTATCTTCTTTTCTGAATTCTTGCATCGTCTGATGCGTGAGCTGGTCTGATTCTGGGCATTCTTAGCTCACATGATAATGTGTATTGACTTGCTCCATAGATATTCAACTAGTTACAACAGCGTGCATGGTGAAAGGCCATCTGCAGAGTATGCAAAGCAGAGAAGAGAATCACTGGAAACTAAATTTGGTCATGTGGTTGGGAATTTCAGCTCCAAAAGTGATTCTATATTCTCCAACTTTGGCCCGTTCTTGGCACTCTACAGAGCAGCTATCATCTCATTCCATGTGGTGAAGTTGTCAATGTGGCAACTATTTGTCCATGACATTAAAAAGCGGGCTATCAAGGTGATCTTATTGGGGTTATCTTAATTTACTCTTTGAAGACAATTGGAAGGCATGCTTTTACTTGCGATGATTTAATAAAGATATTTTATGGGCTGCAATTTACTTTTAATGTATTAGAAGATTTGCAAACTATTTTATTCTTCAATATTACTTTACAAAGTTTGTTGGCATTGTAGGCTTATTTTGACATGTCTGATTGCTTAGGCTGCTTCGGTGATTGAAAGCCCAGGCTGGACGATTATTTCATATTAGATCTTCACTAACATAAACTTATCCCACTTCATGCTAATGGTCAAGCTCTACGGCTTCATTTTTTGAGTACTGAACTCCAAAGTTCATCTCGCATTTGTTCTGAGGCTTAATTCCTATTTGGTTTTCATTTTGTTATCATTTAAGGTGATTTACCACATGTAGAAGTTTCTGCCTCTTCATAATTTGAGTACCCTGATGGACACCTTTTTTTTTCTCTTTTGAACTTGGAAGTTTTATATTGTTTATATACTGTCTTAGTATCTATGATTCATCCTTCTTTATTTTATTTGGGAGAAGGGTTTTATGTAGATTTTTGCTTGGCATTGTTGATATCTCGTGAGACATGTATTCAACGTTCTTAGCCTATAATATAAATGTCTTTGATGTCATTGACCTCCAATAGTATTGAAGTTTTTACGTCCTTTATCGAAATGCTGCTTCATAGAAAATACTTTCATGGAATTGCTGCTTAGTATGTTTTTCCCTGTACTAAATGTTGTAGCTATTAAATGAAGTCATATGAACCATGTATACTCTGGTCTAGAACCCTATGCAGTTCGGTGCAATTTATTTTGTGTTCTATCGGATGTGACTGTGTCCACCAAATACAGTTGTAAGCTAATTTTTTCTTCTTCTTTTTTTTTTCCCATTTTTGTTGCAGTTCCGTGAGACTCTTATACGGCTGGGCCCATTTTATATCAAGGCAAGCAATTTTGTCCATCAAAAGTACCTTTATGCTTGATCTTTTTTATGCAAATGGCTGTTTATTTTCTTAAACATTTATTTTCTTATTACTTATCTATGTTTTAGCCACATATCATCCATGTTGATGTACTATTCGCTGTTTTTGGTTTCTCGTTCTCATCCTCCTGACATGTGATGGGGATTGATGGTTAGTGTTGGAGTAGAGATTTGAGAGTAGATAAGAGATGCTGATAATATAGTGTTTACCTCTTGCAAATTGGAGTAGCCCAAATCTAGTCAGGAGGCCCAATTTTATAATAACCAATGAGAGAAAACACTAATCAGGAAAGTACAATAATACTGGGTAATATTATACTAATCCCTCTACGGAATTTGATTGATTATGATGGTAAAGTTAGGTGGGGACTCCAATACCCGCAACTATTTCTATACAATTTGTGAACATGTCTATTGTCATCGAACTTAATCTTGTTACATAACTTGATTAAATTGAAAGACTCACCAGTTTTTTGTTATGATGCAAAACTGACCCATTAGCTTGCTGCACGAAAGAGTTATTTACTTATGTTATTCTTGAGCGCCCTATAGAGATGCTTCTGGAGTGTTTTATGGTTCTGATTGGCTACTGGTCCTTGCTTCTCTTCTCTACCTTCTCTTATAATATCCATCTAGTCATTCAGTGGAGATGTTCTTTGTATTTCAATTGAGTTCTCTGCATATATTTCTCTCTTCCATTTAAAATTCTCAAATTCATTATCAGAAAGTCATGTATGAGGTGTCCAACTGTCCATTGACTCAAATGCATGACCTTCTACAAGGAGATGCCTTCATTCCGTGCCTGTTTTTGTTGCTGGCAATGGGTGCTTGATTTGTTGTCTGTGTGGTGTATATAGCTGGGGCAGGCTTTGAGCACGAGAGCAGATATATTACCAAATGCCTATTGCCAGGAGCTAGCTAAATTACAAGTATGTCTTTGCTTCTCTGTAGTATATCATTTCATGATCTTCTAATGATGCATTTCGGTGTTGATTTCAGTGAAACAACACCCTACTGTAACTAGGGTACTGTATTATTTTGCATGGCATAGTTTTCAAGTCAAAGTTTCTGCTTTGGATTTTGTTTTATTTTACTCACTACTTAAACATTTAATGCTAATGATAGGATCGAATACCACCCTTTCCAACTCATGTTGCAATTAAGTCTATCGAATCCCAGCTAGGCATGCCCATATCTGAAATATTTGCTGACATAAGTCCTCAGCCTATTGCTGCAGCATCTTTAGGCCAGGTCTATAAAGGTTGGTGAAAACTATCTCCTTGTTGTTTGTAGTATCAGCATCATATTTTATATACTAAATGGCTGCCAGGAGAAATGCATATGTGCAAGACCTTTAGCTGAGTGTTTCTGTTTAATGGTTCAAGTTTTGCAGCTCACTTGCGATCTGGAGAGCTGGTGGCAGTCAAAGTACAGAGGCCTGGTATGTCAGTGTCATTGACCCTTGATGCATTGCTATTTCATATGATTGGTGGCCAACTAAAACGGTTTGCGAAGGCCCGGAAGGATTTGTTAGTTTCCGTTAATGAGATGGTGAGGCTTCTATCATTGTGGCATTTCTCTTACGTGTCGACTTTCTAAGAATCTATTGAGTTTTTTTTTCTTCAATAAAAATCTATTTTGTCTTCTTCTTCCTTTTTTTTCCTCTCGCTCTCTCTCTCTCTAGTAATTGATTTCTCGGTGTGTATCAAACAAGATGTAAAGTCTCCTTGTTATTTTAGTTTTCGGAAATCTCAGTCCTTAGATCGTTTCTTCCGACATTATGTTTTTCTGGGGCACTTTGTACTTATTGTCGTAGAGATGTAGCGAAATCCTTTTGAAGTATCCAAAAGCAAAAGAGAGCTTACTCTCTATCAGTATAAATTTGGGTCTTCATAATTTTCTATATTTTATTAGTATAATTCCAGAAGACATTAAGGATGGTGAGTTGGCTTTGTGGAGGGAGATTCTACAAAGAGTGCTTTCTTATTTGGAATGTAGATCCACTACGATGTGGAAGAGATGATAAAGACACATGTGATCAGCGGAGGAAAGTTTACTGGTAGATTTTTTCGCGCAACGTTTGAAGTTGATTGTACAAGGCCATTGGTATTTGTGACTATACCTTATGTGATCGATCTACAAGCAGGATAACTTATGTAGTCTGGAGCAAATTACCAGGGTGTTCGTAGTTTGTTTGTGATTGGTACTTGTGCAGTTGCTCTCTGGGCATGGAAAGGAGGATCTAACTAATCAGTAATCATTAGAGGCGTAGATGAATCCGATTCAAATGAAACATAGACAAGGAAGATACTTAGGACAAGGAAAAATTCTGATGCCTTTCAAGTGTCATCTTAAAGGGGCTTAATTATGATAATTTAGGTGTTGAATGACTCAATTGTTGCCTCAATATATCTGCATCTGATGAAAATGGTATTTGTGCACCGTATAGAATTTGACCTGTATGCATGGTAATATGTCTTGTGGCTTCTGTTTGAGGTTAGGTCAGACACATGTTTGAAGAGATTGATTATATCTTGGAGGGCCAAAATGCTGAACGGTTTGCTTCTCTGTATGCGTTATATCCAAGTAAGTTATATATACAGGTTTCAACATGGTTTCGCAAATTAGTAGCCCCTTAGCCTTCAGACGGGGATTGGCCATTCTGTGTTATGATTTGTTGTATCTGTGAAATGTATTGACAAAAGGTTTCCAAAGTCGCTTGATCCTTTTCCCATTATTGGCTAGAGATGTGGAAACAGTTTTTAGGAATTGTTAAGTTTTCATGTTCTATTGTCTCTTTTTTAAGGTAACATTACATTGTGATCTACAACAACAAACTGCTTGTCTTCATCCTAGTGCATGGGATTTGCTAAGACAAACCCGTTAAAGGTTACCTTGTGTTTTGAGTCTGACTATTGATATAACTCCTGTAGGTTTGTGTATTTCTGGTCCATGTATAGACGAGAATTCAAAAAAGGTCTTCCACTTAGTCTATCTTTCTAAATCATGAAGGCTTATGTAGTTTTTTATAAAGTAACCGATAACAGACCCCAGATAGAAGCTTAACCCTTTGCAACCGAATGACCTGTGGATAGTCTAGACTTTGAGATGTCATTTTGCCTCTTTAGTTTCTAGCCATTCGCTATGGTCCTGCTTCATGTGTGTTATGGTCCTGCTTCATGTTTGCCTGGATTCAATTGTTTACCCATGAAAAATGCTATTTTCTTGGCTCATTGATCGCCTGATTTTCCATTGATAAACTGGTCCTGCATTTTAGGTCGTTATGTATCTTAAAACAGTGTTTTCATCTCTCCTTAGTCCTGCTGTAGCAAGAGTATTCCTTGATCCGAGGTTTGACCTGATTATGAAGGTACTGATTTGAAAAAGGTTCCTAACAACAGAAGTGTGGAAGACAAGAAAGCGAATCTTGTTAAGGTCCCTAAGATATATTGGAAGTACACTCGCAAGGGTGTGCTGACAATGGAATGGTTAGATGGCATTAAGCTTACAGATGAAGAAGGACTGCTAGAGGCTCACTTGGACCGGAAAGAGTTGATCGATAAGGTACTTGAAGAATGCTCTTTGCATTGCTTTTTCCCCCTGAAAAGCAGCAAGCTTTTTTCCTGACCTGATGGCACTGCCACTGTGTCAACTTCATAGTTTATGATGCTGTCCAAGTATATACTGTTATCTACCGGATGTCTATTTTATTTAGAGGTGTTAGATTTCTCTTGTAAACTTGCATTCCTTGTTTTCTTGATTTGGTCCTGCAGGGATTGTACTGCTCCTTGAGACAATTGCTTGAGGTCGGTTTCTTTCATGCTGACCCTCATCCAGGAAATCTTGTTGCTACTCATGATGGAACTCTCGCATACTTTGACTTTGGGATGATGGGTGATATTCCACGTCATTTCCGTGTGGGACTCATTCAAGTGGTATGCTCTTGAAACTATGAATATAAATATATTTTGATGTCATAGTAATTGAGTCGGCTTCATCTATTGTAAATTATAGTTTGTCAATTACTTTAGATACTGCCCTAAAAAGGGATTCTGAGTACTCACTCTGGCTTTCTTTGAAGAAATAAAATTTCAAGACTATGCCATATTTGTTTGAATCGTTTGTCGTGTCCCTTGTTCCTAATTTAATTTGGTTTTAACTATTCAAGTTTCAATGTACCTTGAAAACTTAATATTGTTAAACGCAATGTTAGGCCTGTAGTTGTCTTTTCACTAACAAGCAAGGGGAAGAGGAGTTGTTAAACATGTCTAGAACATCATCCTGATGGGATATCCTACTTTTCTTGGATGAGCATATTTATAAAATTTGTTGGCAGTGGCTCAGTTTCCAGGTTTCTTTTTGGTTCTTGGATATCCTACTGAGTAGTTTACAAATTCAATGGTTGAAGTGAAGTGCTCTGGTCTTAGAACAATTCTACCTCCTATGTTTTTTTAAACTCATTAGTTTCAGATCGCTTTTCTTCTTGTTTTATTGCATCTCTTTCACTCTTTCCTTAAAAAGTCAGGGTGATTTTTTATTTTTATTTTAAATCTTCTTCTTCTTGGATTGGCTTTCGAGCTGTGAAACACAACTTGATTACTATCATAGCACAGAAGACCTTTCTCATGGTACATCATGTAAATCAAACTATGTGGTATGAAGCTGCTTATAAAGATTCAGATACGGGATCGAGTCTGACAGAGATGTTGATATTTTTGTCCTGCTGTCCCTGAGGCTAAACAAGACCTGAGGTTATGTATTGTATCATATTGGTAGCATTCTAAAATAAGTGTAATCGTTGAAGGAACTCCTAGAGTTTAAGTTAGGGGGATTTAAATTAAAGGCGATTGTTTAAGGAACTCCTAGATTTTTATTTATTTATTATTTTTATTTTTAAAATTTTTTTAGAGGCAATTTTATTTTAAGGAATTCCTAGATTTTTATTTTATGTTTAAGGGGGATTTAAAATGAGTAAGGCGTGAAAATTTTGGTTAGCATTTCAATTTCTCCCTAAAATTGCCAATAGGCAAAGTCTGCATTACTGGGAAGTCTACATTGTCAATAGGCGAAGGATCTTTCTTGTTCGTAAGCATAGTCAGGCTTATAGTTTTGACTTGTGATATATCCATCTGATTCTCTTACCCTTTGATATTTGTTCTGACAGCTTGTGCACTTTGTTAATCGGGACTCCCTTAGTCTGGCTAATGACTTCCTGTCTCTGGGATTTATCCCAGAAGGGGCTGATATCATCTTAATTTCAGCCGCTTTACAAAAATCTTTTGGTGACGAGAGTAGGCAATCTCGGGACTTCCAGGTATGCTTCTATTTCTTTTATGCTCACCTCTAATAGAGTCCTGCCATTCTTGTTGCTAGGAAGATCCAGCTATGAAATCATGGAGCATTAAAGAACCAGCTGATGAAATTACCTGATTGTTTGATTGCAGAGCATCATGAACCAGTTGTATGATGTTATGTATGAGTTTAATTTCTCTCTCCCACCGGACTATGCTTTGGTCATTAGAGCACTCGGATCCCTGGAAGGGACAGCAAAAGCTCTGGATCCAGAATTCAAAGTAGTTGAGAGCGCATACCCTTTTGTGATTGGGAGGCTTTTGGTGGATCCTAGTCCTGATATGAGGAAAATATTGAGGGAGCTTCTTATCCGCAACGATGGCTCGATAAGGTGGAACAGGCTTGAACGGCTGGTATGTTGGTAGACAACTGTTTATGTTTCTTCTGCAAGTCCATTTTGATAAAATGAATGCAGTTATAACCGGTTTTGTCTGTAGATAATTCCTCCAATGTACTCACCGAAAGCTCTCAAGGCTCAACCTAAATGGTTCAAAGGCAATGGATCCTCAGTTGCCTTCTTTTTAATTCAATTGATCTTCAGTTGCCTTTTTTTTATGAGAATTGCCCAAGCTCGTTCACATTAGGATATCCATTTACAAGAAAATTAGATGCAGCACTTTTAGCATTTTATTTGTGTCATGTAATCATTCTCTCTTTGGTTCAAGTACATCTGCTCCGATCTTTTAGTAACAATATACCGGAAAGCCTAGACTTTACTTTTCAGTATGGTACTTTTTTCTACAAGATCATGAACGAACAAAGGATTAGTCTAGTCTGTGATAAGATCCAACATATGTGCATCTTATTGTTAAATCGGAAATAAGGGGCTGATTTTGCTGCAGTCAAGCAACTGCAGATTGTGTTTAGTTTGTTGTTGGTGTACTGATATTTAGTAATTGTGAACAATAATTTTCTAAGACTTTGCTTATCAAATTACAGTAATCCAATGTAAACTACCATACACCAAGTGCGAAGTACTGTATACTGCAGCCTGTTAAATCACAGCCCCCACAACCCCTTGTTAAATAACCATTCATGACTTTTCAGAAAATGATGATACCTTCAGATTGTGCTGCAGTAGTCTACTCATATCAAAGTATTTTGATTGGAATCTCTTTCAAGTCATTTGGTTTTTTTTTTTAAACAATTTGCCCATTTCTTGCTTTGTGCATTATGTTGTACTTCAGGTAGCGGCAATATCTGAGGAGGCTTCTGAATCAGTAGGGGAGCCCCCCAGCTCACAACAGGTTTCTGCAAATACTTTCGGTTGGAAATCATTTGACACCAAGGCTGTGGTTGGTGCAACCGAAGATCTTTTGTTATTTATTCTGTCAGAGAAGGGTTTGAGGGTCCGCCTGTTTATTCTAAGAGACATTATCAAAGCAGCCGATGTATTTTTGGATGACGAGATAGTGGCTCGCATTTTTTATCAATTTGCCGAGCATTCAAAACCAGAGGTGTGTTTTTAAAGCTCTTTGTTTATGCTTTTTTCATGATGAGGTGTTATCTTTTGCCTCGACACTAAAAGTAGGACATTGACATTCTTTGGTTGTGAATAGAGTCGAGGATTTTACTTGGTGGATTATGAAAAATGATTATTTTGGAGTTCACCTGGACAAATAACTTGGATTCTGGGTAATATGCTTGTCGTTTGGGATCCCAAATATCTCTCCATCGGACCATTAGTATATGTTATGGTGCAAAGGCTAGAGAGATGAAGTTGCCTGAGGGGTTACTGATGCTGGAATTTGTATAAGTTCCAATATCTATCTCTGTGGCGGTTAAAGCTACTCTCTATGCGAGGTGTTGATACCAGTCTTTTATCATAAAATACTTTTCTTTGAGCCTTGCAGCTCAAACATAACTTAAACATTGCTTTTCCAGTTGATTCTTGTACATGGGTTTAAGCAGGACACGAATAAAGAACAGTGACCACGGTTAACTTGTATGAAAAAAGTTGAGAACTTTTTTATCGTATAGAAGTCCAAGTAACCATTTCAGCCATGAGCATTGATTTTTTCTTTTGCAGGGTGATGATATGCTTCCGAGGGTGAAGAACGGGTTTTACTATTTCCGGGAAGCAGTGAGGATGGCACCTGAAACATGGACCGCTATGCTGTTTCGAATGGCGCTAAGACCCGAGTTTCAGAACTTTATCCTTGACATACTGTCAGCTCTAGTCACACATTCCAAGCACAGAATACCTGAAACTGCTTGGATTTCCCTGTCTAGATTACTTCACAAAGTAGACAGCTGATACCTTCGAAACACACGAGATCATACAGCATAGTTTTGGATCACAGGAGTATCACATACTTCATAGCAATGTATTGCGACAACAGGTTTCAACAAGTGATGCTCTTTAATGCACGCTTGTGGAGGAGACGCCGAGTGAAGCTCGATTTTGTTGTAGAGCATTCATGATGGTGCTCAATCACTCAGTTGCATAAAGCCAGAAACGGATGCATCCGCTGATATAGTCGTTCTTGTTCTTTTATTCATCATGAAGGTTGATGATGCCTGTCAGCCAGGAAATGTAGTTGCTATGAATAGTCTGCGTTACGGAACGAAATGTAATTAGATGAAAATAAGCATGTGCATGGCTCGTGCAGCAGTCAAGAGCAATGTCCATATCATGAGCAGCACTTGCTGTTCTTTTCTGTACCTGTTTTCGGCTGTCCAGTGATTTTGCAGAAACTTTAAGAGATAGCTTCTGGTGTAGCGCCTGAAGGCCGAACTTGTACAGAGCCTTCAGTTCACTGCTTGTAACACACTGAGAAAGTAAATGATCTGAGATGAATTTTGCGACATTTACCCCTCTGTCTACAGTGATCTTGGACCCTGTACGAAGGATATGTCATACATGTGTTGAATTTTTACGATTTCATTATTTCAATGCGATGATAAGAGATGAATTAAGGTGATTCGGCATTTTTATGGTTGGCGGAAAGTATCTACACAGCGAGATCTCAAAGACTTGAATATTTTGTCACTCATTTTTCACACATCACTTGTAATAAACGCTTCCCTGTTTTTTGCACTTGCAGGTTGATAACTTCTTTCCTCATCTTGATATCCGATCAATTGTACGCGAGAAATCATATTCACTTTTGTCTGACAATCTAATCCCCTCGACGTGTTATAAAATTATACAGATCGATGTTGATGAGCTCGACTCACAATCGTTCCTCCCTTTGTATCCTTGCATGGAGTTCATACCTTGTAGCCTCATTTGCTTCTAAAAGCACTCTCAAAAGGCAAACTTTGTGGTCCAAGTCAACACTTCTATAGTCCAATTTACACTTCCACTCTTTTGGACTTCCAAGTGACATGTAACAACAAAATACTTCCAAGGGCCATGTAATAACAAAATAGTTCCAACTTTTCAACTATCAGAACCAGAAATCTTGAAGTTGTTATAACAAAAACGTTTATATGGGATTAATTTTTTCAAAAGATAATTATCAAAATTAACAAAATAATAAAATATTTTAGAGAAATATTAGAGGGAGAGAGAAATTTTCTTCTCGGGAAAAATGTGTACATAACACCTTATATATGAGCTCTATTTGTAGGACTCAAGATAATTAATTAATACATAATTTTCTCAACTAATCAAGGTGATTAGGTTTAATTAATAGCTACTTACGTAAGTCCATTTAATAGTCTCAAAAGTAGGTGAGATCTAAAGAAAAATATCTAGGTTTAGGTATAAATACATCACTTTCAAACGATAGTTTTAATTATCTAATTACAATACTCCCTCTTGATGTATTTATCACCTATTAAAATTGTCTCGTTAAAACCTTGCCAGAAAAAACCCAATGGAAAAAAACCTGAACGAAGAAAAAAGAGTACAATCTCCCCCTCAAACAAAATTCCCTTAAACATTGAAATTCCCTTAAGCCTTCTCATCCCTATTTTGTGCCTGAGCTTCATAAAAGTTGCTCCTGCTAATACTTTTATAAATAAATCTGCCAAATTGTCACTTGAGCGGATTTGTCATACATCAATGACCCCATTCTTCTGAAGATCATGCGACCAGAAGAATTTTGGCAATATATGCTTTATCCTATCGCCTTTGATGTAGCCTCCTCTGAGTTGTGCGACACAAGCTGCATTATCTTCATATAAGATTGTAGGCTTTTCACAAACTGAAGGTAACCCATATGACTCCTGTATATGCTATATCATAGATCTCAATAACACACATTCTCGGCTAGTCTCGTGCATAGCAATAAGCTCTGAATGATTAGAGGATGTTGCTATAAGAGTCTGCTTCACTGATCTCCATGATATTGCAGTATCTCCAAATGTAAATATATAACCAGTTTGTGATCTTGCTTTGTGTGGATCTGACAAGTATCCGGTATCAGCAAATCCAACTAGGATGGATTTTGCTCCTCTTAAATATAATAGTCCCATGTCAACGCTTCCACGAAGATATCGCGTAACATGCTCAATTCCATTCCAGTGTCTTTTTGTCGGAGTTGAACTGTGCCTTGTTAACAAGTTAATCGCAAAAGCAATATCTGGCCTTGTGCAATTAGCAAGATACATAAACGCACCAATTGCACTTAAAATAAGGAACTTCGGGTCTTAAAATATCTTCTCTCTTTTCTGAAGGCCGAAACTCATCTTTCTTGATCTCTAATGATCTAATAATCATTGGGGATGTCAAGGGATGAGCTTTATCCATATAAAATCGAGAAAAAATCTTCTCAGTATATAGTGACTGATGGATAAAAATTTCACTTGATAAGTGTTCAACTTGTATACCAAGACAAAATTTGGTTCTGTCAAGATCTTTCATTTCAAATTCACTCTTCAGGAGTGAAACTACATTTGTGAGATCTTGTGCAATACCTACAAGACTGAGATCGTCTACATACACAACAATGATAGCAAAACCAGATTGTGATTTCTTCATAAAGACACATGGACATACATCATTATTCTTATATCCCAATTTAATCAGATACTCACTGAGGCGATTGTACCACATACGAGCAGATTATTTTAAACCATACAACAACCGTTGTAGTTTAGTTGAGTATAACGGATTGGATTTTTGTGTCTTTGGCATATTTAATCCTTCAGAGATTCTCATATAGATATCCTTATCAAGAGATCCATATGAATATACCGTCACAACATCCATGAGCCTGGTTTCAAGATTTTTCATGGTTGCCAAACCAATGAGGAAACGAAAAGTAATTCCATCCATTACTGGAGAATATGTTTCTTCATAATCTGTACCAGGTATTTGTGAAACTCCTTGGGCTACTAATCTAGTCTTATATTTCACGATCTTATTCTTTTCATTTCGTTTTCTAACAAAAACCCATTTGTTTTCAACAGGGATGATGCCATTTGGTGTTGGAACTACAGGTTCAAACACTTTTCTTTTAAATAAAGATTGCAATTCTCGGATTGTATCTTTTCATTTTGGTCAATCCTCCCTTTGTCTACATTCTTGAACACTTCTGGGTTCAGGGGACATATCTATTTCTGATGTAATAACATATGTAAATATGTCATTAATAATGACATCTTCTCGATCCCATACTCGATTTGTATGCACATAATTGATCGAGATCTCTTGATTTTCAGGCTGTGTATCTCATCAATGGCATTATCCTCTTCAGGGGATAATTCCTTTTGTGATATTTCTGTCTCTTCTGGGACATTCGGGATAACATATTTTATCACTTTTTCTTTTTCGTCGTATAGTGTCTTTCGCACCTGGTGGTCTTTCACGCTTTAAGTGTGGTTTATCATCAAGAATATAAGCCTTAGAAAGGTCTCTACTAACATCCTTCTCTTCAAATATGTCTATTCTTAATGGCATATTTACTGCAAATATATACGACTTCACAATTTTACTTGTATCATTAAATACATTAGGTATTTGATTTGCAATGTCTTGTAAGTGAATAATTCTTTTTACCTCATTTTCACATTGATTTGTACGCATA
>JAOVYX010015434.1:0-27874 GCA_035668315.1 Drosera spatulata | reverse complement strand
CTGCTGAACTCAGAACATCCATCCCCCGATTGGCCATATGCCCAAGCCGCATATGCCACAGCTTCATCTCAGAACTAACCTCACCATCAAGGACGAATAATGAATTTGCAACAGTTGCAACTCCATCCTGCGTCGCGCCAAACAGATAGTACAATCTAGTATGAAGTCGAGCCTTCATAGTCACCATACGGTTCTCTTTGACCTCTGTGTCCCCATCCTGAGAATGATAGAAACATCCTTCACGATCAAGGGAACCCAAAGAGATAAGATTCCGTCTCACAATTGGAACATATCGAACATCTTTCAACGTTCGCACAACACCATCCCAATCCATGTACGAACATCTCACACACCAAGAATCTTACAGGCAACATTGTTGTCCATAAGAACTACGCCGCCATTGGATTCAGCAAATGTGACGAACCACTCCCGATGCGGATAAATATGAAAGATGGAACCGGAATCCATCACCCATTCTGAAGTAGATGCTACCAAGGACTCCACGGCGGATGTAAGAATGGTCGAGATTGTCTGGGTCTCGACAATACCAGCGACTGGGGCTTCCTTCTTTTTCTGCTTGTTCTTCAGTTTAGGACATTCGTTCCTCCAATGTCTCTTATGATGACAATAATGACAAGAGTCGGATTTATTCGAGCTTTTGCTCTTCGATCGGCCTCTGAACTTATCCTGTTGTCTTCGATCCTGTCTCCCTTTGATGAATAGCGCATCATTAGAGCTTGAGGGCCTAGACGATTCCGAGAGCTGATGTCTCAGCTGGCTACTGGTCAAAGACGTCTTAACGTCTTCCAGTGACAAAGAATCCCTACTATGGATCATAATAGTCACAAAAGCCTCATAGCTATTAGGGAGAGAACACAACAGAATGACCGACGCTTCTTTATCATTGATGATGACTCCAACATTTTTCAGACCAATAAAGATAGTCTGAAACTCTGTTAAGTGCTTTTCTAGTGAGGTAGTCGATTCCTTCATTTTGAAAGAATGGAGACCCTATCTCATGTACAAACAAAAAACAACAGATTTGCTCATGTATAAGCTGGACAACTTATCCCAAAGAGCCTTAGCAGATTTTTCCTTTTCAGCACTGTTTGAGCACTGTTCATCACTGTTTGAGCACCGTTCATCTGAGAGAAAAATTAATTTTTTGTGAAAAAATGCAAGAAAACTGACCCGCAAAAAATATAACTTAAATCCCAACCTCAACAACATTCGTTCCTAAGCCTATATGGGCGAATCCGGTGTAGGAAATAATGATTGAAACGTTCCAAGTTCTGATATCAATTTGCTAATTACAAACACAAACAATAACAAGTGCGCAAAATAAATGAGATAAAGATTTTTACGTGAAAACCCTTACGGGCGGTCGCCGACGAAAAATATCCACTAGTCAAATGAGAAAACATAAAAGGAGTTACACCCAAAATATTGAGAATCCCACAATAAGGGATAGAGATAATAATCTCCAAAACAAATCCCTTAAACCCTCAATGTGTTTTTATGTGTGTATATATCACTCACTCACTCCTTATCCGCACCACTCTTCCTCTCCTTCCCTGCCTTATCTCTTCCTTTCTGCGCCTCATCTTCCTCAGTCAGCCTCTCCTCTTCTTCTTATACACAGAACCAAACATGGAGAAGTCATGCAGACGCCACACGGACACCACACGGAGAGAACACGGACACCGTCGAAGACCACGCGGACAAGAGCGCGGATTTGAGGCACACGTTTTCAACACATTTGATGCCAATCTACTCTTTGCACTGTAGGCAACAATTAGGAATGTATCAACTGGATCACATATGATTTGCCCCCTTGCAAATCAAAGCTATTCACTGCCATCAAATTATCTATGACTTTAAGCAAATTCTTTCAGAGCCATGAAGTACTTGCAGCAGCTCTAACTTGTCACAAGGATTGACCATTTATATTATAATCATGTATCCACTTGAACAATAAAGTATTTTTCATAGTAGCTAGGTGCCAAATATGCTTGCCAAGAATAGCCATATTCCATAGTGCCAGGTTCTTTATTCCCAGCCCTCCACAATATCTTGGTCTGCAAACTTAGTCCCATGCTACATTAGCTTTTCTTCCATTAGCCTTCCCTTCCCTTAAGAAAGCCCTAAATCCGGCTTCAATATCATCCACAATCCCTTTATGGACGATGAATACTTGAGCCCAATACACAGCTATACTTCGAAGCGTATCACATATTAGTTGCTTCCTGCCAGCATATGAAAGTTGCTTAGATGTCCAGCAATCCATTCTTGCCATAATCCTTCTTATCAGAGGCTGGAATTGAGCATTTGAGATTCTGCTATCAGAAAGTGGCACTCCTAGGTACCTCATAGGCAAGAAATCTTGGCTGCAACCCACACATTCAGCTATCTGTGCTGCTTGCTGCTCATTGACTCCACCAAAATAAATTTGGCTCTTCAAAGGGTTAGCCTTTAATCCACTTATAGCTTCAAATTCACTCAAATATGTCCTAATAAACTGCACTGAATCAACATTGACTTTGGCAAAAACCATGAGATCGTCAACAAAACATAAGTGAGTGATATTAAGCTTTCGACATTTAGAAAGAAATCTGAAAGCTCTATCAGAAGCCATCCTCTTGAACAATCTGCTTAGGTACTCCGTGGATAAAACAAAGAGGTAAGGGGAAATAGGATTTCCTTGACGAATCCCTCTTTGTCCTCAAAAATATCCATATAGAGATGTCAAGGAAAAGATGAAGTAGAGACACACATCATGACATTCCTTACAAACTCAGCTGGAAACTCAAGATCTTCCATTACTTGTTTCAAAAAGGACCATTCAAGGTTATCATAAGCCTTTTGAATGTCAATTTTGATTAAACATCGTGGACCAATGCCTTTTCTAGCATACTCCTTCACAAGCTCATGACAGAGCATAACATTTTCAATAATGTTCCTCCTAACTATAAAAGCTGATTGAGCAGTATCTAGAAGGAACATGAGCACAGTTTTCAGCCTATTAGTTAGCACTTTCGTCATGATTTTATAAATGGCATTACAACAAGCTATAAGCCTATATTCAGCTGGTTTTGAAGCATTGTCCTACTTAGGAATTAAGTGTAGAACAATGACATTAATTTGGGTAAGTACTTTACCTCTCATCAAGCACTCCTAGACTGCTTCAGTGATCTCACTCCCCACTATATGTCATGCCTTCTTAAAGAAAGAGATGTCAAAGCTATAAGGTCCTGGAGATTTCTCCTCAGGAATAGACCATAGAGCCTTTTTAACTTCTTCTGGACTTACTGACTGAATTAACTTGGCTGCTTGCTCATCAGTCAGCTTTGGCCCAAGTTCAATGACCTCCAGATCAGTGCTTGTTGTGCTTGCAGCCCTTCCCAAGAGTTACTGAAAAAAACACTGCATTTTCCTTGCAATAAGCTCATCACTCTCTATCTTATTCCCTTGATTATCATACAAGCTGGCGATGATGGACCTCGCTTTCCTTGCAGCACATACTGAATGGAAGTACTTGGTGTTCGCATCACCCTCCTTAGCCCAGGTAATCTTGCTACTCTGTCACAGATGAGTATATTCACATGAGTGCAAATTCTTCAAGTCAGTAACAAGAGCTTTTTCTTGATCTATGAGGTCAGGTGGCTGTACACTATTTATTCGCCTTTTCATGTATATCCCCATAGAATTTTTCATGCAATGCCCTTAGATCCTTTTTCATCATCTGCATCTTCTTGGTTACACGATACATAGCACAACTTGTGACTTGTACATCCTATTTCTCCCTTACTATGGTCTCAAATTCTGGATGCAAGCTCCACATGTTAGCATACCTGAAGGGAGTTTTTCTACCCCTATCATTGGCTTCATAGATTGTCACCATACCTGGATACAGGAATCCAACTTCAGATCTTGTATAGCAAGAAAACCAATGTCCATTAGGCATGATCCTATCTAACTTACATTGAATCCAAGACCCTATATCATGCTCTCTGAACCAAGTAAAGAATACCCTCTTTGCCGAAAGATCTTCCAATCCAACATGCTGGATGCACTCCTTCATATCAACACATAGATGACTATGGATACCCTCATACCCCCTCTTCTCATTCAAGAAAAAGAAAGCATTGAAATCATCCAGTATCAGCCAGGGTTCAGCAATATTCCTTCCATAATTCTTCAAATTTCCCACAAATGAGTCCTGTGACTAAGACAATTCCTGCCATAGACAAAGGAAACCTTAGCTACAAAATCACCCTGTTTGGCTTTAAAACCAGTATGCGCTACTTGATCTGAACCATCTATATATGTGACATCCACCACTCCAGGATCCCAAAGAACCCAAAACCTCCCTAACTCTGCGTGATAGTAATTATTAACATACTTTCAAGTCATGCCTACACAAGTGCCAACTATTTTAGCAAAGTTACCAGCCTTAACTCTTGTTTCTAGTAAAACAAGGGTCTGAATCTTATTCATAGCAATGAATTCCTTTATTTCATGCTGCTTATGAAGCTGATTCAGTTCTCTTACGTTCCATGCAACAATCTTCATATGTTAGGTTCTGGAGGGATATTCTTCTGCTTATGATACTCAATAAGGAGTGACTGTGACACATAAGATTTTTCACCTCCTTAGAGGAATCAGGAAGTGCGTTAATCTTTTGTACCCCATCAGTTTTCTATTCCTCCTTCTCATTCTGTTCAGGCACCTTAGTCTTTACTTCTGTTTTTTGTACCCCAGGAACCTGACCTGCATATTTTAAGGTAGAAGCCTGAGAATATTAAGTACTTGGGTAGGAGCGGAAGTTGCAGACGTTGGGAATCGTGAGCAAGAATATTGATCGTAATCTCATACGTACGCATTTACAAGGTAACAAGCGTCGTTATCTTTATTCATAACTTAAGGTTATAGGCTCGCGAAAAATAAAATTTAAAGATGTGCTTGCATGTTTATGAAGTGTGTAATCTGCCTGACTGCAAATGCTTCATGAAATAATCCTGTTTGGGTAAAATCTTGTTCACATGAGAATTTAAAATCATGTTAAGATTAGAGCCTTGGTAACGACGATATTAATTGCATTTAATTTAAAGTATAATTATTTATGAGTTCTTGTATATTTCTAAAATAATATTTTGAAACGTTTTATAATTGGTTTTAAAAATATTCATGAGATTTAATAAAATATTTACATGTAATCTGCATGCATTGGATTTTGTTAATTAATTAAGCATGCAAGGTTATCTGTGTTATGCTGATTGTGTAGATTCTTGATAATTTTATACACATAACATACACAAGACATTACAAGCCATCTAATTCCTTATCAACAAAACATGCATCAAATGTCGAACATAATAATGTACTCCATGTAGTCACCGGCTACACATGGCAACATTCAATTCTCATGTCTGTTAATACTTACTTGGAAACCGTGAATGATATAAATAACACGTGCTTTAAAAAACTAAATTTGGATAATGTGAGGATTGGGATGGTGTCGTGTTCTTTGCTAACTGGGGAGGAATCATTTATCTCAGAATGAATCATTCCTTTGCGTGCATGTGGCGGCAACGAAGAGTCGGCCGTTTCTTGGGCGTAAGCCATCCTAGGGGTATTAGAGACCCAATGTTAAGTCCTAGTATGGCCTAACTAACCTACTTGTAAATTTCTTGTACGTGTTACTGTTTCCATATCCAGTCTTGTTAAAATGTGATAACATGCATTAACTTTGAAATACGTGAATAAAGCGTGTTAACGTATATAAGTTTGAAAATATGTGAATAAAGCGTGACAATGTGTGTAAGCTTGGTGAAACGTGAAATAATATATGCACTATGTGCGAAATACTGTAAACGAAAGCCTTGATACTTGTGTAAGAAATCTTGTAGTTAATCTCTAGTTTATTCATAATGATTGCTGCATAGGATCAAACACGTATATAATAAGACGTGTTAGTCCCCTGTAATTAACATATACTCTTTGTTATTGAGCTCTAAAGCTCACGATTGCATGTTCGGTTACAAGTTGAAGAACAAGTTGGGCGGAGTTGCACTAGCAAGGGAAGAAATGTTGCTAAGACAATAATCTTGAGATTCCGATGTAATATTTTAATTGTTAAGATTTTGATTTGAATGTATTCGTGACAATATAAGGTTTATCTTATCATTAGATTTTCAGTTTATTGTATCATGGGATTTTAGTTTTATGCTTTTGTTATCTTAACCTCCTGTTTCTTGTCGTCTTACTACGTGTCGTAATGACGACAACATCACGTGTCACGTTGCTATTGGCTATAAATCTTGGGCCGTTATATTAGCTCTCTCTTTCAAAGTAGTGAATCAATCAGCATAGATATGGCACCAAACTCGAGACACCATCCTACTCAAAGATTCTTCACTCCAATACGAGTATCAAAATCTTGGTAGCTGTACCCAAATAGGGATCATGTCCATACTAGCCTTCTGCAGCTCAAAATCCTACGTCCAATTCTATACAACTTAAGGTCTAGGGTCAAAGAACCAATTCCTTCGAAGAACATCCTCCTTATTCTTCATCAAGACAAATCTCAAAACAAAATACCCGTCCTGATGGGGTATCATCCTATCAATCATTTGTCTTGCCATGTTTTATCCACAAATCCTTTCATTGCAGCATAAGAAACTTTGCCCCCCATGACATAACAGATAATCAGCGTTTTCCAGTAGTCCAATTCCGACTGGATATGCCGTTGCTCTATGGGCAGAACATTACCCATTTCAGGAACAAAACAAAGTTTCATCACACCATTATCACACTAATCAGCTCTCGCTTCGCAAACGGATCTGATCTATGATGTTGAGTCCAAGCATTTCCATTAGAACCATTCATCTTCAATCCCATGTTCTCTACTTCGTCTGCTCAACTCGCAACCCTAGTGTTTGTCGAAAAACAATTAGAGTCCGGAATCGTTCGTCCGAGCCGGGAGGTTAACCTTTGGCGGGTTGACAGATCGGAAGACCTAAGTTTTGCTGGAGCAGACAGAATGCTGAAAGACCTGCGCACCACCAAACAACCAACGCCTTTAGCCGGGGTCCTAGGTTTCAACCTCGAAAACCCGCTCAGACGATCAAGTCAGTGTTTGCCAAAATCCGGTGAAAATGAATTGAATATGTTAAGAAGAAGTTAATGTGGAGAGAGAAGGAATCAACCTTGAAGTGCGTGCTAACACTTCTATTTATAGACATTTTTACCTAATTGTTCGGCTTTTTTTTCCGAGTGGGTTTTTACCTTCTTGGGCTTTGTCATTACTTGTTCGTTTGACCAAGTCGGGTCAGGAATACCCTTGGAGGGAGGCAGACCCGAGCCAAGTAGGCAAAGGAGGCCGACCTGGGCCAGGTCGGTCAAGGAAGCTTGGGTTGACTCCCGTAGTAGGTTGGCCAAGGAGGTCGACTAGGTTTGTCTCGGTGGTTGGTCTTCGTTCTCTTTCTTTGGATTTCTTTGGTCAATTCCCGAGTCGCTTGTTAATTTACTTTCAACTTGACCATCATTTGCCCCCAAAGTCTTCGGTTTGACCTCGTCTCTGTTAAACCGAAGGCTTTGAATAGGAATTCTTGTTTTTGGAGTGTTTTCGGGGCATGTTGGGTCAACTTGACTCTTTTCGAGAGTGCTTCGGATCTTATATGTTGGCCTCGACCTTAGTTTCGAGATCGTTGAATTAGCTTATTTTGAGCAGATTTAGGCTCATTCTTAGCCCGTTTCGAGCTTGTCTAAGCTCGGTGAAGAGATCTGACCCGGGCCCAACTTAGGTCGGTTTCAATCTTCCTTGTATGGGAGCCCATTTTGTCGGATCCTATTATCTTCGCTGTAATAATACGACTTTTTAATCGTATGAACATGCCCATTCATCTTCCCTACCTCAAGCCTCTATATAAAAGGTGAGGTGAAAGATTTTCTTACCACCCTTTGCTCCATCTCACTCCATCCCTTACCCTCACATCACTCTCCTCCTCTGCTCTCCCTAGGATATAGCTGACCGCCCTCTTTCTCTTTTAGCCACCACCGCGCCATCCCCCCTTTTCTTAGCTAAGGTTCGGCTCTTCACATCGCTTTGCTCTCGATGATCTCTTTTCCTCTTTGTGTTGCGTGAACTCTTGGTTTTTTGATGACTTTAACCCGACCAAATTCTCAGGCATATAATTTCTTAAACCATCTAATTAAATAAAAAAATTAAAATTTTAAGAGATTAAAAAAATCATAGAAAAATAGAAAATAATATCCATTCTGAGCAAATTCTCATACATAAAACTCCTCAAACCATCTAATTTAAAAAAAAATTAAAATTTTTAAGAAATTAAAAAAATCTAATCAACCTTTAAACAAAAAACATATCAAATCTTTTCTAATGTATCTAACCTGATATATATCTTATTACACAATTTTGTTTGACATCGAACCATATCGAATATATAAAAATATCAAAAAAAAAATGAAAATGAAAACAAAAGGCATAATTTTTTTTTTAAAAGATATATATATAATGTTGTCTAATCTTATCTATTATCGATCTATTTAACTATTATATACGTGTATATATACACACTCGCATGTTTACATAAAACTATCAAAATTCATGATTAAATGATTATTTTAAAATGGTTAAAATGAAGGAAAAATTCTTGAAAAATACCACTTGGAAGTTTTTAAGCCAAGGAGGTACCACAAAGAAGTTTAATTCCCTATAGGTCCTATATATAAACCTATTTTAACTTTCTCTCCACATTTCGATCCCCTCTCTCTCTCTCTGTTTCTCTCACTTCTACGCAACGACACCATCAAAGTTCGAGAGCTCGAGCTCGAAATCATCTCTCCATCACGAAATCCAGGCTTGAAGTCTCCTTTCCGCCATCATGCCTCTAAAGCAACAATCGAAATCATCACTAGAAACTACTTTAAAACGAGGTCGTAGGTCTAAATCATCAATCAGTTCCAAATCGAGAGGTTTGAGTTCGTAAAATCAAATTTCCGTTTTTGGTTTGGTTAATTGTAGTAGTAATTGATTAAATCTCATAATGCATGTTAAATCTAGATCGATTTAATGCATGTTTCACCCTTGAAATACTAGTACGTCTGTCCAAAATTGGTATACGAGAGTGAAATCACAAACCTAAAAAATCATGTTATTAGTACGCCTGTTCTACTACGCTTCATCTAGTATGCCTGTCTGAACTAGTATGCCTACCTGAATTAGTACGCTTGCATGAACCAGTACACCAAAGTTAGTAATTCAAAGTAGTGCACCACAAGATTGCATTGTTAAAAAGTAGTACGTCCGTGAAAAGAATGTCGTATGCCACAACACTAAAAAGCTCTTGCTGTAAAGTAGTGTATCTGTGAAAAAATAGTACGCCATTACAAGAAAAGTCATTTCTTAAGATGTAGTACGCCTATAAAAAAAATATAGTACGCCATAACAATGGATGTTGGCATATTTTTCTAGGATTCCTGATCTTGTACAAGCACCAAATACTATAACATGGCAAATGATCTATTATGCGTGATCTAGTATGCCACAGTGTACAAAATGGTTGGAAAAATCTATTCAAATAATACTTGTACGGTTGAGCTAAAAACTAGTATACCATACTGTAATGAAAAGGTTAATTGTTGCTAACTTTTTTTTTCTGGTTCTTCTTATTCATGAAGCAAGCAGCAATATCGATCCTCGTTGATAGCACTTTTCACAATAATGAAAACTCGTGTGTTCACAAAGCAGCAGATCCAATACCTGAAGAAGACGTCATTTTGGACACTGATAAACAGTGTTATTACAAACAACCTCATTGAGGATAAGTGCAAGAAGAGTGATATATTCATCAGACAAGTTGCGAGCAAGTATTTTATTCAAATGAAAGCTTTACATCTCAAAAAAGGGGCTATCAAGATTTCTACGATGGACATTAAGCTGATCTTCGGTATAGAAGACAGAGAAAGGAAGATCAATACTGGACGTGGTCTGAATGGTCAGTTGGACTTCATTGCAAGGAGATTCCCGCTGAAGCTTTATTCAAATGTAAAGGACGAAAAGGAGCTAACCAGAGCTAAAATTTTAGCTGCATTCAAGATGCTTTCTCTGGAGATCAAGAAGTCGATGTCGAGGATGTGGCCAGACTAATGACGGTGTGGCTACTTTTGACACTCTTTGTGCCAACAAAGAGAACGTCACTAAAATGAAGCTATGTCAGCTCTGTCGAGTACAACTGGACAGAGCACATCTCTTCCTTGGATGAGAATGCAAGAACACCTCAGCAAGTTTATGGATGTGTCATGACATTATCGGTAAGTTCGGATATAAATTCATACACTATTTGTACAATTCAGCACTCTTTTGTACTAACTGGGTCTTCAAATTGACATGTAGTTCTGGATTTACGAGTACACCGATGTAATCAATCCAGATAAAGACGAAGGTACTAGTTGATGTACAAAATGGGACCTGAGGAAGCTACCAGTTGATGTCATAGCATTGATAAATAAAATCTGCAATGACAAGGTACTAAACTAATTGAAACTATACATGGTAAATGTAAAAAGTATAACTTGTGATGAAGTAGTACGTGTGTTGATTATGAAACCAAATTCACTGCTAGTACGCCTATAAGAACATGTAGTACATCTATTGATTAAGAAAACTAAATTAAAACTAGTACTTCTATAAATTTACCAGTATGTCTGTTGTTAATGATCACTAATTAACAACTAGTACGCATATAAGCAAGTAGTACGTATGATGCTATTGTTGACAAATGAAGTAGTACGCCTATAAATGAAGTAGTACGCCTCTACAGAAAAATGCAACCTTATAAGTGGAAAAAAGTTTTCACTTTTTTTTCTCCTTATCTAATGAAAGGTGATCGCTGGGAGTCTAGAACCCATTGATAATGAGAGACGTCAGCACATGAAAATAGAAGAAGAAAATCAAGAAGACCGACAAGATGATGATGATACTGAGAATGAAGAAAACAGCAATGGCGAACATGATCTTTCAATAGTTGAACGCAATCCAGAAGCTGATGTGAATTAAGAACCAGAGGATGAGCAAGACCAGCACATGGATCAATGTGAAGTACTTGAACATCAGTATGTACTGCCATTGGATCACTATGTATCACCATTGGATGCTATTGAAGAGCCGGCGGAGATAGATGATGCATTATCCAAGCTAGTCATTGCCATCGGGATTTCAGCCACCAAGGAGGTATTTGATACTCGGATCCAAAATTTGGAGGAGGATCTGCGGATTGCAAAAAATAATGTGACACGCGAGATTGAGTTACATAATGAAATGCAAGAGAAGTACATCTTTCTAAGAAACGAGTGCACCAAAATGAAGGCTAATCTTCTAAATGCTGATGCCAAGGTGATCGTGTTCATGCTTACGTTGAAAAGATTGAATGAACAGCTCATGGCACAACCTAGCCCTGGCCCTTCTCAAAATGCTCTGCAGGATGTCCTGAAAACAACCATCACTTCATTGGAGATACAGTTGTAGGAAACCGAGACCATAAAACAAAACCTCCATACAAAGCTGGATGAAAAGATGGAAAGCTTGAGGGCGTTGAAGCTAACAAAGGAAGGGGAGATTTTAGGAGAGAAAAACAAAGAACTGTTGAATGAAAATAACTCTTTGAAGTTAGTCGTGGTTAAGTGCAAGCAAGCGTTTTGAAAAGATAAAGAAGAAAGAGGATTTGTTGGGGATGGAGCCGTATGAGAAGGAACTCTAAGTCAAAGGCTTGCAATCAGAGCTTCATCAAATCAACGTGGTGCAACAACAGCTGAAGCAGGAGCTCGAAAAGAAAACTGAGAAAATCCAAATACTGATTCAAAATCAACAACAACAAACAACAAAAAGCCCAGCAGACGAGGAAAAAAAAGAAGAAGAGGAGAAGAAGGATAGGGGGAAACCAAAAATGGGCTTGAAGAAAACACTATCATCACTGGTCCAAAATGTCAAAGACCGGACACAAAGACCCAAGAAGCGGAAGTCTTAGTTCCTGTATGACAGTGGCCTGAAGAAAAGAAAGAAGACAGTGGAGGAAGGTGATGACAAGAACGAAGAAGAACCAAAGGTAGCTGAACCCATAGACATCAAGATAAAGAAAGTAGCAAATGACGAAGAGGACACAGAAGAGGTTCTGTACATCAGTGGGGGAAAGAAAAGAAAGCCACCAAAAGGGAGCCAAAAAGGACAGAAGTGTTGAAATTCGTTGACGATGATCTCAAGGAAAAGTTGGACCAGATAACAAGGACATACTACAAAGGGTAATTGTTTGTTATTCATTTTTTTTTTCTTCTTTCCTGAATTAATCATTTCTAATAAGTAGTACGCCAAACTAGTACGTCTGATTACATTGCGAACACAACCTGAGTCATTATAACAAAGTAGTACTCCTAATCAAAAAGTAGTACGCCTAGTGAAAAAATAGCAAATCTGGTTACAACCTGAACTATTGTTTAACAACTAGTACGTCTTATTGTCATGCTAGTACGTCTCTTCAAGATGAATAATTTTTCATCTATATTTTATATTTTCTTTTTGTAGGGAGATAATATGGGGTGATCCAGAAGTCTCTTCGGGTTATGTTAGTTGGGATGACATCCTAGATCTTGTGAATGAGCACACGACGATAAGCAATTTTATTAACGCCTAAGCACAGCTGCTCTGTCAACAAGCACAAAACAATCAACACTTTGTCGTGTACCATTCTGAGTGTTGGGTAAGCTATCCAAAATTTAACCGTTGTTTTATGAATTGAAAACTTTGTTTGATATTTGAATATTAAACTAACTGTCGTGAAAAATTGCAAACATACATCGTTGATCGGGAGAAAAATATATACATGAAGGATTCGATGAAATACTACATTGACAAGGTGCAGCAAGTAGGTGTAGAGAGGAGATGTCATATTTTCTCGATGAACTCCAGTGGCAACAAACCAAGAGAAACCTCAAATCATTGGAAACTTTTAATTTTAGATAGCCAAAATGGAGTGTGGACGCATTACAATTGCTTGATGTACATGGGGGAGGAGTATAAACTCGATGCTCAGAAGATTGTAAGCTTGATTTTTACATATGTTGCATTTCACATTTCTCATAAACTTGTAAAAAAAAAAAAAAACTGATAGTTTCTTTCGAAAACAATGTAGAAAAACTACATAGATGACTTGGTTCTGGACAACATACTCAAGCTATATGGCGAGGAAGGTTTGAAGATTAATCCATCGTAAGCAGAGACAAAACTGAAGTTGTGCCCGGATAGCCCTCAGGAGCCATCCACAGGCATGGATTGTGGCATTGTCGTAATGAAACTAATGGAACAAATATTCAGGGAAGAACAACTCATAAAGAAGACATCCCATAAAGAAGTGCAACAATTTAGGGCGCACCTGATCAATACCTTCATCGGCGATCATCACTTTAGACCACCACAAAAAACTAAAAAAAATAAAAAAAATATGGTGAGCAACGTGTTGTATTTTGGTTGGATTATGCAACAAACAATGCAGTATATGATTACGTTTGTCTATGTGGATGTTTGATTAGTAGATGATTTTCACATGTGCAATGCTTGTTTTAATGCTATTAAAGTACGCCACATTGCGAGATTATACACAGGTAGTACCCCTATACAAAGAACACCATGCCGATACAAAATATAACTAGTACGTTTCAGCAAAAGATACTAGTACACCTAATGTTGAAAACAAAGTAGAAACAAAGATAAAATAATAACTAGTACCCCTGACTCACAAACTAGTACGTCCCAGTACAAAATTAAAGTAGTACGCCTGCATAAGTAAACTAGTATGTCCTAGTACATAGTGACAAAAAACTATCAGACTTAGAAAATCCACTTAGCATAATGGTTCTCGCCATATTTTCCTGTTGTGAGTACCAATCTTGCCACACCGTCCGCATGTGATCCTTCGTACTACCTCACCCCTCGATATGAACCTCCTCTTTCGCGGCCATCCGGGTTGCCTACTTGTTAATGGCGGAACAACATCGCTCTCCGTTGCAACTACGCATTGTTCGAAGTAGGGATAAGTTGATAGGTAACTGATAGCTCATACGATTACTGCCAATATGAAAGTACTGATCCACCATCTCTTCCGGAATACGTATTTTTCGATCACATAAGCAGCGTGAATAAAGGGGAAACCATTAAGCCATCAGGAAAAACAAGAACACATTTTTTTCCAATATCCACAGAGGCAGAAGGAGAGCTCCTGATGGCTGTATATGCTCGGTATTTGCTCATAAGAATATTCAATCTCTTTAGCATAATAGGACACACAACCCCATTCCACATTTTCGCCGTTGCCCTACGTTCAGAGAACCAATCCATAAGCTTCAAACGAATACGATCCACCATGTGAGTGATAGGCAGATCTCGCACATCAAGCAGCCATGCATTGAAAGACTCTGCAGCGTTCGAGGTGAACTCACCATAACGACGCCCTACACTGAAAGCATTGATCCAACTCTCAAAAGGCAAAGATCGAAGGAAGTTATCAATCGTTCTCCCACCCTTTTTTCTAAGCATCTCAAGCTTTTTATAGAAGACCATCTGAGATGGAGTCTTCGCACATTGTTCAAATAGGTCGATCATTTTCTCCCTGAATGTGTTGGTAAAGGTACCCCCGCCAAACTTCAATCTAAGATTTTTCATTAGGTGAAACAAGCAGAAAAAAAGGGCAATGGCTAGAGAACACCTTTGGTAGTGCATCAACCAGTCCAGGATTCCGATCAGAACCAAGTTGATTTGACGATCTTCGGGAATAACATGTTGCAGCTCCAACAAAAACCAATGCCAACTTTCTTGTGTCTCGACATCCACAACAGCGAAGGCCAAAGGGTATAAACTTGATTCAAGCATATAAAAACAGATGAGAATAAGTTTTTAAAACTGTCTCATAAACAAGTATTACTCCTAACCTTCAAAGTAGTACGTCTCCACATGAAAGACCTATAACCCTATTAGTACACCTGTTATTTAAGTAGTACATTTCAAAGAAAAAGACTCTTCAAACACTAACCTTGATTTCTGTCCTTTCCGATAGCGGACAATAACACTCCCCGAAAATATCCCTTGAGAAAAACACCATCCAACAATAACATCGGCCGACAATGATTGAAACCCTTGATAGAAGCATGGAGAGACACAAAAAGGCGACAAAAACGTTGCGATGACTCATCCATGCTGAGGATAATGTGGCTGCCTGGATTGGTGCTCAACGTCGTGTCTACATAAGGCCTGAGAATGCGAAACGACTCCACTGTATCTCCATATATTAGAGACATCGCTTTCTCAAATGCCAACCAAGCCTTCTTATAAGTAATGTCCAAGCCATAACAATTGTGGAAATGTAGCACAATACTGACAGGATTCATCTTATCATTTCGAACTCAACCTTTTCACTCCACGATCAGGGAACATCATATGACCACAGGTATGAACACAGTCAAACTCCTTAATATAAAAGCAACCAGTTGAGTTGCATACGGAAGCCTTTATATACCATCCACATAACCTTTCATCCTTAAACTTACAATAAGCAGACACTTTCTCCTTTCGGTTCTTCTTAAATACATACTCAAAACCAATCTCCGTAACATATTTCGCAAGACAGTCTTGAAAATCATCAACGCCTCCCATAAAGCATTGTCCAACATTATCAATGTAAGACGACAATGTGGATGAAAGCAAACACTTTGCCTTACTTGATGAACCTTCAGAAGGCAAAACATCATCATAATCAGGTTCAAAAACACCATCACCTGGCACATACGAGGCCTCCGTCTCCATTTCAATTTGTTTACAAGACAAATCAGGTAGACGTACTACTTCCTGATCAAGGTGTACTAGTTTAACACTAGGATCCGAATTGTTAAGGCAAATATCTGCCACTGTTCTCCTAACTAAATCTTCAATACATCGGACAAAAGAATCATAATCAACATTATACGTTGAAAATGAAACGGAATTTGATGAAGATGCTTCATGAATCTCAACAAAAACATCAACCATTTTCAACATATATGCTTCGACCAAAAACAACAACGAGTGCAAATCCTCTTGATTCCTCAAAACACAACGTTCATGGGAGGGAATAGAATAGTACATACGAATATCCTCTACTCTATTGATTGGGCGAACACCACATACCTTCTTCAAAACATCTTCGAATTTAGAATACGCGGCAACACTAATCGGATAAGTAACATCATCAATTTTGCACAACAACATAACAACCTCGGCCATCCTTCGATCAGATACACAACCTTCTTCAAGCTCAGATCAAATCCTTTGAATACAGTTCAAATCGATGATGGATGACGATAGATGATAGATGATGATCGATGTATGGTGAAGACGATGATGATCGATGGTTGCTAATAGATGGTTGGTAATAGATGGATGATGATCGAGGTGATGATGATGAGTAAAGGAGAATCGATGATAATGATAGTCGTTGATTTTAAATCTCGTGAAAAAAGAAGAGGGAGAAGAGACTTCAGATCTAGAAAGGAGGCAAACAAGGAAATAACTTGTATTTTTTTAAAAGTGGTATCCATTGGGAACAAAGTTTCCTTGTGGTACCTTCTTGAAAATAAGTTTCCAAATGGATACTTTAAGAGAATTTTCAATAAAATAAAAATTTAATGTATATATTATAGCAAAAATATGAAAAAATTACTTATTCACGCGATATATAGTTATAGTTAATAATTAAGTTTTATGTCACAGTATTAATACTTATGCTCAAGATTAACAAATACTAAGCAATTTGGACGTCAATTTTAGAGAAACTTAAAACAGTATCTAACAATATTATAAACAAAATAGTTTATAAAACAAGTTAGTAATCATATTCGACTAAATATTTTATGAAATAATTATTTTGCTATTTTTGTCGAATATAGAGAGGAATCTCGTTTTATCTCATAAGTTTAGTTTTATATTTAATGTTTTTTCTCTCACTATCATTCAAACTCACATAATTATAGATTTTTAATACTAATCTATAAGTTGTCTTATAAATAATAATAAATCATTAAAGTCTTAAATAAACTTTTATTAATAGAATACCTAAGATCAATTTATGAAAAATGTTAAATTTCTTAAAGAAAGAAATCAAATATATCAAATTTTATTTGAAAAATATTAGTAGTATATGGTTTCAATCGGGTTATTTTAGATTTTCTAAAACGATAAATAAATTCATAATATTTTAATTTTAAATGCAATTGAATTAGCTTTACATTATCTATTTTTTTTATGAACCAAGAATTAAACGCTGGCGCACTGCAATGCGCCCGTTCAAATCCTTACCTGGGGGGCAAGAACCTAAAGTGCAGAGGTAAAAACTCTGTGTCAGAACTTCCAAGAACCTAAAGTGCAGAGGTAAAAACTCTGTGTCAGAACTTCCACTTTATATACTCAACACAATTCCCACCAAACTGCTTCAGGTATGAACAAATCCCTTAACCATTTCCTCAACCCATCTTCGAAACTCAAACCCGAACTCACCGAATCGCGATCCAAGCAAACAAATTCCACACGATTCTCATTCCAATTGTAACTGTAAACCCTCCCATTTTTCCTTATCTCAGCTGGGAGTTGGAATTTCGAACTTGATTGTTCTTCTTTCACCTAGGCAATCTGCTTGAACATCTGCATATCACGATTCATCAAAACCATATTGCGGATGAAGTTTTGGGTTTTGGGTTTTGGGTCGGTGGTAGTGGTGAGATACAGAGATCGGGTTGAGAAGGAAAATAAGAGTTGTATGAAATGAGAAATATTTTACTGAATTGTATGAAACATGAATTATTTTACAAAACATGTACTACCCTATGCGAATTTTCTGTATTATTTATTTTATTATGATTTTTTTTATCCAGTGGTCAGTATTCTAATGATAGTAAAAAAATTTGGATGAAATAGTATATATTTTTATACCATGTTTCAAAATTAAGGGTTCATTAAAAATCCCTTTTCCAAAGGAAAAAAATCATACAAAATTGATCTATTTTCAAAGCATAAATGCTTTTTTTTTTATAACTATCGAATATACAGGGATCAAATGCAATTATCTCATAATTTATTCTATTTATATTCGTAACCAAATCATCATAAATTAACGTCTCTCTCTTATTCAGAAACCCTACCTTCTCCAACAGCCGGAATCGGCCGTCGACGACCTCGAAGCTCACATATATGAAGTCATTTTCCAAAATCTTCCTTTTCGCTTTGGGATCTTACTAGTCTATCTGTCCGTACAGTGATGCATGAGGACAAAAACCGGAAAAAGAACGTATTGGTCGTACGATAGACGAAAGATATGATATATTTTTTTAACTAATATAGCAATGATAAAGTAATATTAGGTATCAATCATCTTACTTGTCAAATATTGTGTAAATGAAATACTGTTATCTCCTCGTTTATTTTATTGATTGTTAAAATTGATATTTAATATTAATCGTAGATTTGATAGATATTTAAATTAAATCTTTACCTCTAAAATACAATCAAAATATATCGATTGACCAATAAATTTTTATTGAATTTAGTTTGACTAATGATTGTATTTTATTTTTAATGTATTTATATTCAATTGGAATCATCGGATGAAAAATTGAACAGTCAAGATCAAAAGATCTAAGTTGAAGACAAAACCTTCTTTATTTGCTTAGTATATGGTATAGATATGGTCTCCTCTGCATCTCTTCTTCGTCTCATTTTTGTCTCTAATTGTTGAATGATTGATTTTGATTCTGTTAACAGAATATACATTAATCGTATCTTTGATCTAGTTGTGGTTGTTGTCGCTGCTTTGTTCTGGATCGGACTGGATCGCATTGTTATTGCCTGGGATTTCGATGCTATGTGTTTGTAGAATGAGTTTGATCTTGTTAACGCTATGAGATTAGTTGTTTGGACTGGTTCGACGTGAATTCGATGCAATTCTGTTTAGAATTGCAGTTTCTTGAGTAGTTATTGGGACAAGCAAAGCAAGAGGTTCGAGAACCCTATGACTTATTCGCTTATCGTTTTATGCTTTTGTTTTGTTTTGTATTCTGAAGGAAGGATGTTAGGGACAGTCACTTATGCAAACTTTTCTTTTCTGCATAATTTCTCTTTCATATGTTGGATTAAGTTAGTTACCAACAAGAAAAATATGAGGTCCATAAAAAAATCAACGGTTGGATGCGGATAGTTTCCAAATGACTGCAGAAAAAATAACGGTTGATAGCATTTCTTTTGTGAGGAAGATATTTGTTGTTGTGGTTTTATACGTCGTTGATGGAGTCATATGCAATCAGTGTATCTCTACTGAAAAATGATTGGCTTGGGGCCTCTTTTTTCTTTTTTTTTCTTTTTCTCTCTGATCATGTGAAAGGTTGTAATGTTTCTGTTTTGTGTTACTTCGATAAGTATTTTCATTTCCTATTAACGTTCGAGTGTGGAACATGTCTTGATGTCTTCTAATTTGTGTCGATGTCTTCTAGTTTGTACATTTTTCTCGAATCTAATATGCAGTTTCCAAAATGAGATCAGTGAAAACAAAATTAGTAGGCATGCCCCTAAACCCTAACCCCAAGACCATTTTCAGTTTTTCTTAACTAATAGGATGACGACACCAAAGGAAAGCGACATCCCTCGTGTATTTGCATCCTTGCTTTCTTAAAGCTCCTTCGAACCAGACACAAAATTCGAATTCAGCCCTTGTCAGGAAGTTACTTTCTCGGATCCTTGTGATGGCATTGTTTGTGTTTTCGTAAAGAGAGACGATTATGAAGCATCATTTCTTCTATGGAATCCAGCTATCAGAGAAACGAAACTACTTCCTTTTCCCACACCACCTTCTATCCTGCAGCAACTAGATCGTAGCAAACTCTGTGTGCAGTGGTGGAGCCAGGAACCGAACTTAGGGGGGTCAAAGTGATACAAGATAAAAATTGACATTATGTATTCAATTCATGTTTGTAAAATAAAATAATTTCCATAATTATCCTTTTTAGCATACTCTGTAAAAGAGAGGGATCATGTCAGACCAAAATCAATCTTAACATGTCGTTTTTATTAAAATTATGCACACAATGGATTGAGAGGAGGAGATAGCCTACCTTTTTGGTTTTCTACAAAGAAAATTAGAGCAGTACATATAATTTATCCAAAAATACAATAAACATAAAGATCTAGAACATCTTACAAAATCATTCTACGAGGCTTAATTCGTTGGAAGTGTTACATAATAGCTTCATTATCAATAGTCTCAAACACATCCCTTCCAATATAAGTGACCAAACAATCATTCAATCACTCATCTCCCATTTGGTTCCGTAACGTAGCTTTGACAATCTTCATAACTGAAAATACTCACACTTAAGATAAATTATCAATCCCTGATTCAATACACAGATATCAATTAAATTATAAAATCAGCCAAGATTGAGATATTAAGTAATGAATTGATTAACAAACAACTCACACTTAAGATAAACAAATAACAAATAATACATGATATTTAAACACTTACTTCCAAATTTCATGGTCAATTTGATTATGATAATCACAAAGTCACCCGCTTGATTGAAACGTCAAAATCAATCCAATCCAAATGCTTTCCTGAAACACAATACTTTACAAATAAAACTGTAAATTAGAAAAGAATTCTTTTCTTCAAATAAAACTGATAGACATTAACGATAAATAGAGGAATTCAAAATTATTGAAAAATTTCTGTAATTCAAGTTATTCCAACACCAGATCTGTAATTCTCTCTAATTCAAGTTATTCTTACAATCAGGGGTCTGTAATTCAAGTTTGATCATCATTTCAGCAAATCATAACAGAAGTACAAGTATAACAAACATAAACAAAATCTTAAACTAGTTTCGAATAAACTAAATAGGAAATGACAAATTCAGATCGATACACATGAATAATTCAATAATACACCATCAAGATTCAGTTACAACTTACAAAATTTGACCATGGATTGTTTTTTTTTACCCTAATCAATGTTTGCCAAAACGTTCTTAGAGAACTTCGACTGACTTATGACATATAATCGAGATTGACCACAATCAGAATCATATTAGTGAGAAAAAGCTCTCATCAACTAACCAGACAATCCTAATTATTGATTTAAAGCAATCAACTGTTTAAACCCAATTCAATTCGAAACTCATAATTCCAACCCATCAATCTGTAACCTATGAATTGCCAAGCCCTTTCCACAAAACTTCAATTCAAGCCAAGAAAATGAAGAAAAACGCACAACAATTCACCATATTGAGCAATTTACAGCAAGCAATTTTCAACTCATTTGGATTTTTTGGCGGGAAGCAAAAAGTAAATTCAAAGCGAGAATATAGTAATCTGGTGGTACATGAGGTTGAGCCGGAGAATGAAGCAAGTGAGGCTGTGGTAGAGGCACGATGGAGAGATATCCTCTTTCATCATCTTTGTCAATAGCAATGGGTTTGAGTACATGTCCTGTGACAAGAATCAAGAAAATTGAAACAAGTATCAAAAGGATACAATAGTGTGCCATGTTTTCCTTTGCAATTGAAGGGGAGGATTCTGTGCAAATAACAAATTATAAGGAATGCATAGTGACACACATACATACATATAGCAATGGGCAAGTATGCATGACTTGTGTATCTCTTAAATTTGGTTAAACGGTTTTGTATTTGTGAGTTTAGACGCTTCCATTAGAAATGTCCAACTTGCATGTTTTTAGGAATTCGATAGGCTAATTGGAATAAATGGATAAAAATGTTTATTTCAATAAAAGTTGCATGCGTTTAATTCCATTGAATGTCCAAAATGGTTTTCTCCATTTGCATGTGTCACTAAGATAAAACACAGGCAATTAACGACCACGCAAAACAATGATTTCGATTGTTAAAATAGGTTCGCGACCAAAAAACGGTCGCAAAATATGGTCGTCATAACCTTGATCTTAAACTTAGTCAGCAACCTAAACAATCGCAAATTAACAATAAAATTTAAAATGGTCGCAAACGTTGAGAGCAAACCAATTACGGTTGTAGAGTAAAAATTCACGACCGAAATCTAGAATAGTTGCTATAAACATCAAATATTTTTCTTAACCAAACATTTAAGGACTCAAATTTACATCACATCGTCATCCATCCGGAATGTATATCATCCTAAGAGCATCTCCAATGGAGATGCTATATGTGTAATTAAAGCTAAAATATAAATTTTTTATGCATTTGATTTATTCCGATGGAAAATATTTTTTGTGCTAAATTTTGAGAATGTTAAACTTGAAGTCAAATTTGATATGAAGTTTGGTAATACTATTTGTGCCATGAAAATAATTGTTTGTACCAAGAAACTCAAACTAAAAACCGTAGAATCTGCTCTCATGAAACTGAAGCCTGAAAGATGATAGATTGTGAGGATCGTCCAACTTGTTTTAGCGACACTTGCATTGCGATGTCCAACTTGCATGTGTTTAAACAATTTCATTAGAATGTCCAACTTCGATGTGCTTATGACATTAGACACTTCCATCGGAATGTCCAACTTGCATGTGTTTATGACATAAGACACTTCCATTGGAATGTCTAACCTGCATGCGTTTAGACAATTTCATTGGAATGTCCAACTTAAGACCATGTGCAACAATTTTTTTATTTTTATCCCCACTCTGTAATGCTACAGTGTCAATTTATAGGATATAAAGTCATTTTTTATGCAAACTCATCCACCAATTTCCTTAAATAGATTCCTTATATCATAGAAAATTGATATCTTTCAAATGTATATGATGCTGTGAGCAAATCTCATATTCCTCTCATACCAACTAAGTTGAAGAAAATTAATGAAAAATAGGTTTAAGTACTAAAAGAAAAAGAAAAAAAACCCAAAAAAAAAAAAGGATGCCGATGAACTACATCTAAAAAATTTGTTGATATCAATGCAGATTCATAACACAAATTAACTAAAGAGATAGATCGAACATGAAAACGTTTGAAAGCGTTCATTTTGCTAATTGTCAGAATTTTCTCATCTAAAAAAAAAATTCGCAATCATAAACCAAAGATCCAATCACCCACGGGGAAGCTTGAGTATACCAAAATCGGGGCTCAGGGACGTATATCAATCAAAATAGATTCTGAAATTTCAACGATTTTGATGCCGATGAATTTTACGACGATACAAAAGGAGAAAAATGGGCCGTCAAGGAAGAGGAATCGCATGGCTTGTTGAAGAGAAATGGAGGAGAGAGAGAGAGCAATGAGGCGGACCACTTACAACTTTCGCTGAGGTGGCAATTAATATTTGGATAGGGAATATGTCTGGCTTTCTAATTGTGGCGAGTGAAAATGAAAACATAGAGTGACATGAGGATAAAGAAAAAGATAAGGAGGCTTTTGGGTGGAATTTTTTTGCGAAAAATCTTTACATGTAGGGATAGGAAGTGTATGTGAGGAGTCCGCTGAAAGTGCTCTTGTCCACATAAAGATTATTCAAATGAGTGGTTTTGATGGTTCTTGAGCAGATGTGAAATCACCAACCTATTATGGCGATCCTAGGTAGTAGCTTTATACTATTTCTTTAATTCTAGATAAATTATTATGTGTTGAGTTGACATAATTATTAATAAATTAATTTATGCATCCATGTAGTTATGCACGAAAAAATATAAATAGATAAACATTGAAAGCAAACCTATAATTTGATAAGATATATTAAGACTTATTTTAATTCTATGATATTTGTTTTACTCTGAAAAAAATTATTATTTGATTGATATTCAATCGAACCTTTAAATTGAGGGAACGAAGAATCTGATAGATGTTGTTTACTTCGATTTTATTATGAATTATCGTGATTGGTCTTATCTTGAAAAAGAACAAAAAATGAACCAAGAATACAACTTTCTAGAGGTATTCCCAAATACATACAGACAGGATTTTGATTCCCAAAACATATAATTACAAACACTTTTCTCCTCTCTCTCTCTCCCCTCCACCTCTCCCGCCATCCTCCTCCTTCTCCTCACACTCCACCGCGATTCTCCGATCAATCACCACCGCTTCTGCAGCCTCCGCCATCATTGAATCGACTCGATCGATCGAGCTTTTTGGATCTGATTGATCCATGGGACATTGCTATGGTTGACCGTCTGGTTCCAAATTCACTTTCCATGACCAAGTTCGAGATGCCGTTGGTGGTTTTGTGCAATCATCATTGCCGGCATCAGAGGCGACGAGGAACAACGGAGGAGAAAGAGAAGATAGATCGATGAAGAGTATCCCGAGGAGATCATCGGTGGTTGCGTAGCCGAGTCCCTAACCAGGCGGGTGTACAAGTCCACTCCTGACAGGGGTGTTGCTTGGGAGGGGGACGATGCTGAGGAGGTTTTTTAAGAGGCGTTCTGTTTTGGTGGTTGACTTAGACGCTCTGTTTTGGTGGAGGATATGTGACAGTGTGTTCTTCAGTCATGTAATATAGATTATGCCAATGTTTTTTGGTTTGATGACACTGATGCACAGTATCTAGACCTCATGGATATTTATGTGGAAATTGATGATAATGAGAAGAATTTTCAATGATATGTGTTGATTGTTGTTTTCATAGAGTGAAACATAAGATGTTCGACAAAATGACACATCGAAAACATACTTATATTATTTGGGTTTTTTTTCATCAATTTTTGTTTGCTTTTTTTATTTTATTTTTAATTTTCACCCTGTTTCGTTTAAAGCTGTTATCGTGTTTCATTTAAACTTTTCACCCTGTTTCGTTTAAGCCTGTCACCCTATTTCGTTTAGGCTTGTCATTCTGTTTTGTTTAAATCTGTCATCCAATTTCTGAAAACATAGGCGTTCTGTTTCAAAATAACAAAAGCTCTTTGTTTCTGAAAAAACACAGGCGCTCTGTTTCTGAAAACATTGACGCTGTTTCAAAATAACAAAGATGCTTTGTTTCTGAAAAACACAGGCATTCTGTTTCAAAATAACATAGGCGATCTGTTTCTAAAAACACAAACACTCTATTTCAAAATAAATTCGACATGGTGAATGGAGATGTTGGCCACTTAAAAAGTTATAAATTAGCAATAGTATGTGAAAGAAAGACATAGTTAATCGATATGTTCACTGGTGTGCATCATTTTCTTTGTTTCCTAATACAAACTAACCCAAATGGACCACCTCAACTCAGCAGCAATATGAGAGTACTCATTCGATTGAGACTCAAATGGAACAAGCTCGGAATTCGAAGAACCCGTCGTTTCAAAACACCAACAACTTGCCCGCACGGTGTTCGACGAAATACCTCACTTGAACTTAGTGAGAGAAACGAATCATAGACAACAAATCCACTACACCTACAAACACCCATGCACCACCACGAAATGCCACCTCCCCACCCACGATTCTGACTGTTAACACTAGTGTCGGACCACCATGGATTCGAATTGGGCCCGTCAACATCACCTGAAACAGAAACGATAAGGTCGTCGGTGGGTGGGTAGATTCACTGCTTTTTGAGGTGGTGGTCTCGACGGAGGTGGCCAGAGGTGGTGAAGGTTGGCCGTGGAGGAGTGGTGATGGTGGTGGTAAGGAGGAGGGAGATCAGGGAATTATTGGTGATGTACGCCGTTGTTGTTTTGAGTTTTGTATATTTTTTGAATTAAGATTCCTTGTATATCTTTTTGTGATTTGTTTTTCAAGTTTTTGTATTTTTAGGTAATTTTATCTAAAAAATGAATAAATTTAAAAATATTTAATCTTAAAAAATTATTTAGATAACTTATTCACTTCAAAAAAAATAACTGAATCTAAAAAAATCCGACCTAAAAAATTATTTAGACTACATATTTTGGATAAAAAAAGAATAAATGTATAAATATTCGATCAAGGGACAACCTCAATCATTTTTGGAGTTGATGGAGATAGGAAAAAAGTAATGATAGAAAAATTGATTTGATATAAAATATGGATAATTTGGATATTTAATCCTTAAAATTTTATATATTTAAAAAATATTATAATTTAGATAAGATATCTATATTTAACATTCTGTCTAATTTATTTGAGATTGAGGAAGTAACGTAGATCTCTCAAGCTATTGAGGAATAACAGAAATTGAGGGTGAAAAAATTTGTTGAAATTTTCTCGAAGGAATACTCCATCAAATTGTGTTCTCCTGAGTCTGTGGCTCCTCTTTCACCCAGATAAAGAAAACTTGCCGTTTCTCGTTCTCTCTGCCAATATTCAACAGCCGGAATTCGACGTCCTTGGTGACTTCAAATGGCGAAATCGTATATTTCGAAAATCTCTTGTTCGTCTTCTACACTACCTATGATCTTGATTTGAATTTTGTCATAAGTTATCGATTAATGGATCTTTGATCTGATTCTTGTTGTTGTTGTTGATTTATTCTGGATTGGATTATATCGGTGTTGTTTGTTGCGAATTTGATAGTGTGTCCTTCGTAGATGATGGATCGACTGGATTTGGATGTTCTCTTTTCTCTTTTTTGGGGGTCGTTTGGCTTGGCAGCTAGAAAATGTTTGTGATTGACGATGACAATTTATAATCAATGATAATTTTATAATAAATAGTTTGATGTTTGATAAACGAATGATTTAAAATTATTATTTTGTTTGATCAAGTTTTGAGGTCTACCTTGAGGAGAAAGAACAGTTTTGACTTTAACCAGAAAACTGTTTAAATTACAATTAAAAAAAAGTTCCAAACACCTATCAAGTACTCAAAATAAGATTTAAAAAAATATAAGATACAAAGTTTAACAATCTAGGCATGTTTTACAATTATATTACTATTAATAATATTATATATTTTTGAAAAAAAAAAGTGTATTTCATGATTCATGACCCAAGTATGTGTAATGAGAAATAAATAATTTAGATAAAAATAACACAAATAAAGAATACATCCCAAAAACATTGTAATTTTTTGTACGATCATGCATGACGAGACAAACTTTGACCGATATTGTGATATGATTAAACATTATTTTTTGAGAAAAAATTATGAAACATTAATGATATTAAAAAATTATGTACCGTAATCGTGGATAAAAAAAATTAAATCGTGTCGTTTAGAAAAATAAAAAAATTGTCTCAAATAATATGTTGAATAATGTAAGGAAAAAGAAACTTTACAAAAATTATGAGATGGAAGACATACAAATTAATAATGAGTCTGAATTTCACACATGTGTTTTATTATAAGGTGAAGTTCATTGACTATGTAGTGTAGGTGGTACAGTATCTAAGAAATATTTTATGAGTTCAATTTATTTTAATTGATTAATGGTTATATCACGTTTGACATTCGATCTTGGCTTTATTTGTTTTATGCATAATTATTTACTCCCTCTATCCCATATAAATTACGATGGATTGATTTGACACGATTATTAATAAAAATTTAGATTTTAGGATGTTTTATATTTATACCGTTGTGAGTAGAAAGAAAAAATTGTGAGTAGAAGGAGAGAGAAAAAATAATGATGTAGAAAATAATATGATATAAAGTAAAAATATTTTAGACATTTGTAATATCAAAACATGCCATTTTAGATAGTGTTCTAATTTATAGGACATTCATTTTTAGTAATGTGTCGTAATTTATATAGCTGGAGAGAATATTAAATATCTATTGCTCTAGTATGATTATTGTTATAGGTATTTATTTTTCATTTTTACTAAATTTAATCTCGACCATTGATATAAAATTGAACGATCCACTCCCCCCTTTTTTTATATTTTTCTTTTTTCCTTGG
>JAOVYX010015433.1:0-27877 GCA_035668315.1 Drosera spatulata | reverse complement strand
CCCCCCCCCCCCCCCCCCCCCCCCCCCCCCCCCCCCCCCCCCCCCCCCCCCCATCAAGCTTTCAACCAACAGCCGTGATGAACGGCTTCAACTGAAAAATCTAAGCAAACTAAGCGATATCATGTTCCGAGAAGATTCTTTCGCCAAACCTTTTTTTTTTTCTTTATTGGTGGCCAAAAGGACCATGCCATTTCATAGCCGCAATAGGTTTGCTATAATTTACATGGAGTTTGACCACTGTTTATCTTGACAACTATAGCACACAGGTTTGCTTCTATACATTTAATTATGATCTCAGCCACATTGTCAAGGTTTACTCGGCAAGGAGTAAATAGAAACAGCCAGTAAAATTCCCAAGATTCTGCACAATACATATCACTGTATCTATCATGCTTGGATCACCACCAGCCCTTTTAGCAAAAGGAAAGATTAACCACATGTCTTTATCCCAATATATTGCTACATGGATAAGACACCGCCACTCCCCTTTGTATTGTATTCTAGCATCTTAAGACTTATATTCCAGCAAAAGGATACAAAAGTAAATTTTCAGTAAACCGGTACTTATGTTTTACAACAAAAGTACAATGTAACCCCATCCTGTCTACATATTAGACTACCTGGACAGCAGAACAGGTAAAAGACGACTGGAAGAATTATTTTTATTTCACCAAAACAAACAGAATGAGATGATTTGGGACAAGGAAGCAAGAAGTCATAATTCAGAGTGTCTAGCACCCAAATGCACCATAAAGTTAAGTTTTCCTACCTCATCATTTTGCAAGCAAACAAGCAAGCAATATGTTTAGATTTGGCCTAAGGATTGGAAAAAAAGGCATATAAATCAGATATCAGCAAAATCAGCTACCGGCTTATTTGAAAAATTTATGCACGGAAGATTCATCATCATAAAGTTAAGGTATTAGTTGCTGATCTTATATACTAATACGTACCACCAGCAAACCAGTGTTCATCCTAACACATAGTACTCAATTTTATGCAAGCATGAGACCATGAACCAAGTCCATAATAACATGAAGAATATATACATATAAAACCTTGACCACATGAAAGAGCAAATCACAGTGAACAAGTAGGCTGTGGTGGATTGTCTGGTGAAATAGCAACAGAAAATGCGAATCACAGCCAGATATAGAAGTAATGAATTGTAACCTTTTTTAACAAGTCAGGGTCATCAAATGTAGACTTCTTCTCATATCCTGGTGGAGGAAAAGGAAAGCAGCGAGACATTGCAGAAAGGTGGCAGATTAGCAGAATAGTCACCGTCCAAAAACACAGGGTTTGCACTTAGTGGCCCATACCCGTATTCCAAAAATGGGACGAACCGGCAACTAAGCTCTTGACCATGCAACATGTCCCCGCATTGATTTCCAGATTCAATATTCCTTCATGAACTTGGCATCAAACCCAGCAACCTGAAGTCCAATTCCACCAACACTTGGCTCTTGAGGAATGTGGACAACACGGGAAAATAAGCACTGCAGCGATATGTCCAAACCAAATTGTCGGATTCTATGCCGATTATGTATAGCTTAACAAACTCCAAAATTGGGACAGTCGACGACAAATTACTTTAACGAGCTGATGCTGTTTGATCTATGTCGAGCCAAGTGGTTTCTTCAGAAAGGAAGAGGTTTACTACACTCCAATGAATCCTCTGTCTTGCTTGTTATGCCAACAAAGAACCATCACCACCAGCTCATATACAAACCCAAAAGCCAAAAGCAACCTTTATTGGGGATCAGAATCCCGTCCTTGAAGCTTCTCTAGACAAAGACTTTACCTCGAAATCTCACCACTCTCTAAAATCAATAACTGCAATCCTCTTCCATTGGACTGAGGGCATGATCAAGGGCAGCAAGCTTCACTATCAATCCGGGAACAGCACGAGCATCGGCCACTGTGACAAGCACAGCAAAACTCACATCCCCAGTGCCAACGCGAGTACCGCCTCGTGCCCAATGGATACCACCATGAGAAGGGCAAGCTCACAGAACCCTAAAGCACAAGGTATCAGGTTCCAACTTCACCAATTAGTCCCACCGAGTGAAACCCTAATCTAGTCAAAATCAATGTAAATTCCACAACCAAGATCCGACCCAAAGCAAACGAGATCCGAACCAAGCAGACCCTTCAAAGCAACTGAAACCCTAGCACCAAAATTCTCAGGAATCAGAAACCCAAAAGGGGAATTCCCCTTTTCCCCCAAATTGAAACACTTGGGACACCAAAATTCCCTTCCCCTTTCAATCTGAAACCAAAAAGTGGGCAAAATCTCACATACCCAGAAACCCCAAAATCATAGATTCGATGAAAAAAGTGGAATTTTGAGTTGGGATATCAATTTGGGCAAGTGGGCATTGACGATTGATTGATGGGCAGATTGTTTTCGATTAAAAGAAGCCGTTTTTGCTTTGATTATAGTATCATCTGTTGCTCTCTGGCTTTCTTCCCATGAACCCTAACCCTCGTTACCTTGTGTGATTTTGTAGCTGTTTGTTCTTGGTGGTTTTGCGTTGATTGTTTTGTATGGTGAGGTGTGATGCGTAGCTTGTGAGGAGAGTTCTCTCAAGTGGGTTCTTGTCAGCAGCAAAAAAACTGGCCCAGAAAAGGGAGAAAATGAGAAGGAATGAATGAGAGGAACGAAGGTGAAATGGGTAACTGTGTTTGTGTTATGCTGAGAGCCTCCAATAAACGGTTCTTTTCCTCTGTTTTGTGGGTGTTGAATGTAGAGTATTGTTGACATTTGAGTCTTTGGCTGTGCTCATGTGTTTAGATTTACTCATTAAGTCGCACATGTTTTATAATATATAATTCATAATCAACGTTAATTATCCGATCAACTTTTTATGTCTTTTTCGATGGATGAAGTCTTATCCGTTAATATTAATAACGAATCATTTGCAAATCTTTTAAAAAAAAGGATGTCTTATCCGTTAAAAAGAACAGAAAAAATTGACTGGTTAGTCAATGCTGGCTGTGGATCATCATCCTTTTCTACCTTAGTCACTATCAAGACAAAATTTGATCAATATTGTGGGACAATGAAATGTAGTTTTTTTTTATGAATTTATCATGAAATGATAATGATTATTTAAGTTATATATTTTAATTGTACGTATGTGGGACTATCAAACATCATTTGATAGGAGAACGAGTCTTCGTATTTGTAAATATTAAACAATGAAAAATACAAAGACGTTGTAACAATTATGGGATTAAATTTCAGTGGATCCAGGCCCTATCCATGACTGGATAATTGGATAGTTATTATTGTTTAATTACATCGGATTTGTTGAAACGAATATCGACAGAACGATTAATATTATTTTACATACTTTTATCTTGAAAGATTGATATTTGTTTATAACATTTTTAATGCGATATTAAAAAGAATATTAAAAAAGCTAATGCAGTATTATCCAATTAAGAACTATAAGACTGTTATCAACCATTAGATCAAAGAATAAAAAATAAAATAAAATCTTTTCAATTTCAAATATAATAGGTCTAACAATTAAAAACACAATCACAATTGTTAATTAGGTAATGTTGCCTTAGCTTATTTTTTTCGTAAAAAAAAAAAATTATTGCATTGTCAAGTACAATAGTACTACTTTTGGAAATAAATATTGAACAATGTCATTTTCAAAGGATGTTACGTTTATTATAGGATAAAAATTATACAACTCATTTTCTATAAGCAGTAAAATTGTTCAAGTTACGAAACATCCGTTAAAAGATCAAACATCATTTTATCCATATTTATTAAAAAATAAGTATTAATATTAATTTAAGTTATGTAATTCAATTTTGTGTTAATAAGATAATTTGCTTATGATGTTATAGAAAAATAACGAAATTTTTTAAAATACATGTTAAATAATATAACAATAATGTAACATTGTTAAGTTTTCTGAACGGAAAGATTATAACTATACACTTCTAATTTACTGTTGTTTGATAATCGTGTGCAACAATTTTTCGACAAATTAATTAATGTATGGAAAATTGCCTTCAAGACATTTTCATCATACATTCCCCTTGATCAAACCACTGCCTCTTCGAACCATAAACCCTAGCCGCTCCTCTTAAACCTCTTTGCTCCTCTTCACTCTCACAGCTCTCTCTCAGTCACCCAGGTATGTACTTTCTCGCTCTCCTCTCACTCACCTATTATCATTTCTACCACTCACATTTTTTGCAGGTTTACGAATCGGCTTGATGATTTTGTTTGTTGTTTTTGCTGATTTGTAATACATGTTTGTCGGGTGTAATCGAACCATAAATTTATGTGAAATGGGATTCGAAGATTAGAGTAGATTTTTCTCATCTGGGTTTCACCTGATGTGTTCCGGCATCGGTATATCCTTAGCTGATGAGCAATAGAGAGTTTAATTTGGGTTGTTTTAACAGTGTGAAAGTTGTATGAGATATTGAGATGTTTGATTTGTGTTTGCTGTAAGTTCTGGGGATTCTAATAGTTTAGTTTGCATATGATCTGTCATATGTTAATCTTCTAGGTCTACGCTGTGATTGATGTTTAGTTGGTAGTCTATGGTGGAAAAGAAGAGCTGATAATAGGTTTTCATTTTGTTATATGGGCATGTGCTACCTGGATAACATAGGGTTATTCGTTCTGTTTATCGTGAGTCCCTCGGTTAAGTCACAGTAAGCTATGTTGTCAGAAATGGAGGCTTGATAAGTAGAAGATTATTGAGCAAGTTATTCTGAATTTCTTGGAGTGAAAGATTTAGTTCTTGTCACGGGGCAGAGCTACATGCGGTCAAGCGTAGGCAGCCGCCTACACTTGGTTTCTGAAAAAGAGTACTTAGTATTGAATTGGTATTAATCGCTTACACTTAGTTTATGTAAGAAGTACCTTGTATTGCTTCGTTTGGGATTTTTTATTTATTTATGGTTTATTACCTGATAAGATAAACAAGTATGAACTCGTCATCATATATCATCGTTCTTTGCTCAGATATGGATAAATTTCTTACATGGATGAACCTCATTCGTCAAAAGTTGAGATCTTCATCAAAGCAAAGTCACAAAGAGATCAATTTGAATGATCTTTCAACTGATCCGAAACCAAAATTCAGGGTTTAGGAGTAAAAGTTAAAAAATGATCAAAATTACTTGCAGAGTAGTATGAGGGATCAGTGGATGAATTACAGTTTAGTTACTTATATTAAGAAAGATGTTTTTGACACAATCGACAGTGTGTCGATCATTAATTAGATGCTTTCAAAATAGAAAGCTCATCGACATTAATCTTAACTTTGCTTTTAATGTGAAGGAGAATTTCATTTCTTATTTTTTTTTAAAAGATTTAATATTTAGTCATTTTTTCCCGTATAATATTTGTACCGTGCTCACCTACACTTCCAAAATTTTTCTGGCTCCACTCCAATCTTGTGAATGCAATTCTTTATGTTTCACGTAATGCCTTTGCACCCATTTGGTGTAGAGGGGTTGGCGGGTTTGATGTGTAATGTTGTGATTCAGCGGCAGCTCAATGGCCATGCTTGTTTTTTTGTTTTCAAAATCATGAGTGCTGCTTGTTTTTTTGTTTTCAAAATCATGAGTTATGACACTATCTGTAAGATTCAAAGGTGTCTGGCAATCGTATAGCAACATATACGTGCAAAATTCGCACTGCAAATTGCTCTGCTTCTTTTCCACCAGGAATTACTCCCGGTGTGATGCAATTTGGATAATTGATTGTTTGCTTGTTTTTTCCTCCTGACATAAGATGCTTCTTCTCTTCCTATGTAACCTTCCTTGGTTAAAATAATAATCTTTTCAATCACAGATGACTACTTGAATTTCTGATATTGTAGTTTGTATTCCAGTGCAGTCCACCGATCAGCATATCCTGCCAATCATCATGGCATTCAGTAATAGATTCGGAAGTGTCCTCAAGCATACCATTTCCCTGAACAATCTTGGAAATGGACATATAGCTACTGCGTCTATGTTGGGTTCGATTCGTTGTTTCTCTAATAAGCTTTTTGTTGGAGGTACCCACCAAATTCTCATTATTAGATCCGTGTGAAAATTCGATATTCTGTTGCGCCTTGCTTAATATGTTTTTTTTCTTGTGATGTTAGGCCTTTCGTGGGGGACAAATGAGAGTACATTGAGAGAAGCATTTTCCAGCCACGGAGAAGTAACAGAAGGTGATTTTTTTCTGTTTAAGGAATAGTGTTATTCTTCTAACATATGGTGTTTGCTCTCTTTTCATTGCCTAACTGTTCAAGTGTATAGACCTTCCAGCTCCGCTGTTAGTATTCACAGTCTGAAACTTCGACCTTGTTATCTTCTTTGCAGCTAGGATTATCAGCGATAGAGAAACTGGAAGGTCCCGTGGATTTGGCTTTGTCAGCTTTGCCACTGAGGACTCTGCGAATTCTGCAATGTCTGCCATGGATGGCCAGGTCAAAATTTTCCTTGCGTCTTTCGACCAAAATATCATTCTGAACCTTTCGACCAAAAAAATTAAAATAACATCATTCTGAACCCGTCTTCAATCCCCAGGAACTTGATGGACGGAACATCCGTGTAACTGTTGCAAATGATAGAGCCCCCCGTGGTGGAGGTTTTGGTGGTGGTTATGGCGGGAATCCAGGGTTCGATGGTCCATCTGGAGCTAATGATTACTAGTCGTTTGGTCGTGCTGCTTCGTCGAGATAAATGTCCCTTTTGCTTAATAAGGACTATTTTTTTCTCGTCAGCTTAGGGCCGTTTTGTTTAGTTTTGGACTTGCTTAGAACGCCTGTTGAATTGTCCTGTTAGAACAAGTATGGCTTGTTCATGGCCGCAACTTCTGAAGTCTGATAATGTCATTGAGAGGTCACAGAAAAAATTAGATGCTGGTGTTATCATTCATGTGGTGTGTTCAGGTTTAAAATTTTTTTCTTCAAGTTTTTCGACCATGATACCGCCAGGACTCTTCAAGGTTTTTATTTGTGCTGTGATACTTGGAAGTTTTAGTGTTGAACCTCTCCTGATCCGAATTGTCGTCCCATTCTCGTTTGCCTGTTCCCATTGTGATATTTCATGATACATGCCGGTCTGTTGATTCTATAGCGTCAGACGGACTTGTTCTCAGCGTTTATCCATGATGCCATCGATTGCTTCGTCCATTGCAGTCCTTGGACATCGGCAAGGCACCACTGGCAAAGCTACTATTAGACTCGAACCTGCACAGTCGACCATAATCCATTGCCTCCGTGGATCCTGAGAGTCGAAGCTGCCTCCATGGATGATGAAGTTACCAAATATTCTCTTTTCCACAACGTGACTTGATTGAAGCACGTGTAGATTGCACTGATAAAAGCTGAAAATACATCATCGTGGTGAAAGGAGGTGATCTTGTTGCTCCTAGGAGAAACAGTCTTGAATCTAAATGGAAAGATAATGAAGAATCTCGTGGGCAGAAGTAAACTTACGGGATTATCTACATCTGACAGTTGTGATTATTCCATGTCATCGATGCATATGACAAAGTCGTCTCGTGTTTCTTAACATGGATGGATATCGAACTTGATGGAAGACGATATGAATCAATGGCTGCGATTATTTCATGTCATTGATCATGGAATTCTACCATAGTTGACCTATAAAATTCAGAGGTAGTACATCTCGCAGTTAGATTTGAGACAAATGAAGTTGGACGATTAAGATGTATGGAATTTAGGGTTTCCCAAGTAAAAAAAAAAAAAAAAAAAAAAAGTTAAAAGAGAATAACAGGAGATACGCATGTAAAGGAAATGTTAAATCTATCTAATTAATATTAATAATAATAATAATATATCTATTTAATTATGTACATAAACGGCTGCGATTATTCCACGTCATCAATCCATGTACATAATTTTAATTTAATCTGATGATCCATATCGATCATATGGAATATCGTGACCGTTAACTGAACATTGCATCGAATGATCAGGATTGATCGAATGAGAAGTTACTAAAAGAAACACAAAAGCAGATAAAGATATGATATACAGATTATCTTGAAAATTTTAATCTACAAAATAATGTCCATCAAAGGGTTGTGATTATTCCATATCATCAATCCACGTCTAAAAAACCATCTCATAATCCGTATTGATCGTGTCAAATATATCTTGACCATTGAATCAAACATCTAATCCGACGGTTCTAAGTCAACGAGGAGAGGTTCCAAAACTTAAGACCCCTATAAATAGCAGGAAACCCCTCAGTATTCTCATACATTGAATTTGCTCTCACAACCCTCATAAGGTACGTTTGCACTCTCCTGCCTTTCTTCTTCTACATATTCTCTTTTTTCCATATCATACTTCCTCAAAAAATTAATTTTTGATCAATATTCATCCATCAAATACCAGCAACATCAAAAAAACAACCAATGGCTCGTACCAAGCAAACCGCCCGTAAATCGACTGGAGGCAAGGCTCCTCGGAAGAATCTCGCTGCAAAGGTATGATTACATTAGTTTGTTTCACATGTCTGTTAATGTTGTATTGATGTCGTCTTTTTGATTAGATGATGATCAACTCATGACAGCATCGATCGCTGTAACTAATAATGAACAATGATATACTATAATCGTGTTGTTGCATCAGATGGTGAAGACTGCTAGGAAGACGACCCCGAACACTGGAGGTGTCAAGAAGCCTCATCGATACAGACCAGGAACCGTCGCACTTAGGTAATTAATCTGTCAACAATCTAGTTTTGTGTTCCATTAATTTGTATGTGAATTTGAGATATCTACAATGAAAGCGCCATACATGTTTGTTGATGTTTGATGCACACTGGTAACTAACAGGGAAATCCGCAAGTATCAGAAAAGCACAGAGCTATTGATCCGTAAGCTGCCTTTCCAGCGCCTGGTGCGTGAGATTGCACAAGATTTCAAGGTAACCAAAATTTAGATGATGATCATGATTCTCATACATTGTATTTCACCAGTTCATATTTGTCGAAGTTAAGTCATCTTAATACTGACTTGATGTTTTTGTTTCTGTTAAGACTGATCTGAGGTTCCAAAGCCATGCTGTTCTTGCACTACAAGAGGCGGCCGAGGCATACCTGGTGGGGCTTTTCGAGGACACCAACCTGTGTGCGATTCATGCTAAGAGGGTGACCATCATGCCTAAGGATGTGCAGCTCGCCAGGAGGATCCGTGGCGAAAGGGCTTGAATCTGCATAGATGAAGCTGATATGATTTAATAGATAATAGTATAGTCTAAGATGATAATTTCCAGTCGTGTATCTATTTTAGGTGAATGTTTGCATATTTTGGTTAGGCTGACAGCTTGCTGCTGGATTTGTTTGCTTTCAGTTTCTTTGAAACTTTGCTTTGATTTCTGTTCTGTTACAGATTTGGCAATAATAAAACTATAAATGTGTTTGAGTACTTAGCGTTGGTGCTGAAAAATCTTATTACTATGGTCAATTGCCTGTGACACGTTGTTTAATATTTGCTCAGTGGATCCAAGATTTGCACCGTACGTTCAAGAGATAATTGAGCATGCCATGACCTTTGTTAAGATTGCTTTTGATCCGGATTAGATTGTTTTTTTTTTTTTTTGTTTTTTTGTTCTTGTGCTCCTCTTCCTTTTAGATAAGAAAAAGATGGACACTTCGTTGATGATCACACTCTTGTTGTTGGTCCTACAGAACTTAAGTAGAATTTTTTAGAGGAACATCTAAACAAAGCTTAAACTTTTGTACTCGATGCGGCATATTTTTAACTTTTGAGGATCTAATATAATGATAAAACTTGATTCTCTTAGGACTCTGCTTCAGATGGAGTATATTCTTATAAGTGTTCATAGATGAATTGAATGGTCTAATTGATATTAAACCAAAAAAACTAAAAATAAAGTCTTAAAGTGACAATTTTCTAATGAAGAAAAATTTGTTAAACATTTATTTAATACAATGCTTGGAATTATACTCCATCGGCCAATATACATGTAGGATTTTGATTTCTTTTATTATTTAACATGTATATTGAGAAGTTTTATTTTTTGTTTTAACGATACGACAAAATTACGATTTTAATATCAAATTAAAATACACAATTTAAAATATCATTATTATTTCATAATAATTTTATAAAAAATAAGATTTATAGATCATACAATTGGAGTCAAAATTCAATCAAAAGTTTGATGGATATACAAATTGTTAGCATCTAAATTGAGGTGGATAGGGAATATGTACCGGAGTAATCATTTTCGGAAAAGTGGATTCGAAGTATAAAATGATAAGCCCATCGAACACAGAAAGACGGCCGCCGAACCCCTAAACCCCTTCTCCCTCGCCTCCTCGACACACCTTCAAAACGGCGACGGCGACCTCGCCTCCTCCCAACCTCACCCTTCAGCTCCATTCCTCAAACCCTAATTCACTCAATCAACTTCTCTCCCTTCAACCATGGCGACGGCGAAGGAAGCGCGCTCCGTCAAGTCCCTCAACGAGACTCCTGGTCGCCGCAACGCCGCTTCATCGTACGTACCACCTTACACAAAGCACCGAGCAACGAAACCCTAATCTTCTCAATTTTGTGCTTTTAAGTGCTGTATGGACTGCGAGGGTGCTGATATGCGTGTGTGTTTGTGTTTGTGTGTTCGATGTGCAGTTCAAGACATTTGCGCAGCGGGTAGGGGATATAGAGATCGAAGTGTTTCGGAGTTTGCAGCCGGTGAAGGCGGAGCCGTCGACTGGGTCTTCGTTTTTCCTCGATTGTCTCGATCAGTGGAGGGGGAGCGAGAACATTTTTCTGTGTCATTTGTGATATTTCAATTGTATATCGGTGTCTCATTTCGTTGGGTGAGTATAAGGTTTAAGTTATTGGTGTTTTAGTGGGAATGGCTGCTATGGTGTATTTGGATTATTTATGAGGAGAAGACTGTCGACTCTCTCTCTCTCTCTGACATTCTCTTTGCCATTGGTTGGCTAACCATGGAGCTCTTGTGATTTGGTGATAAAAATTCCGAGTTCACCGATTGTAGGTAGAACAGGAAAGTTTCCAATAGAGAGTGATAAGGAGAGTGTATTTAGCATTCCTCTATTTATAGTGACTAGGCAGAATATTGATGTTTTTGGCCTTGAGTGGCTCACAAGCAAGTCCAGTCATGTAAGCGAGGGATATTAAGAAGCTGAGATTTTGATGAGGGTATGAGAAGACACTAATACCTAGCATTGGAAAGATTCACTAAACGTGCTGATTAGTGATTATGCAATGCTTTTTGTCTCCATTGTCAACGGATTACTTTTGGGGAAAAAGATACTGCTTCTTCTCTACTTTCTTCATTACTCTTCTCTTGTGGATCTCTCAAAAGGTTAATAAGATGATGATCAAATAGTTCAATGATCCCATCTGTGTCTGACCCGTCCAAGACAAATTAACATGGCGTACTCCTTCTGTTGGAACCAATGTAAGATGTTCAAAACCAATTTTTCCACCAAGTATAATGGGTGTTTGAGGTGAGATACCTTGTAAATCTAACTTTGACTCCTGCCTTGTCGAGAATCATTCTTCCCATGTAGTTATGAACAACTTTCTCTCAAGCACATCTTTAGTTTGGCCTTTTAGAATGACAGGACTAGAACTTAGATTTTTTTTTGAGGATTCTCACTCGAATACTCTCATTCAAAGAGAGCGAGACCCCTTTAACTTTCACTAGCAAAGGTTCTCCGGTTGCCCCTTGTTCCTTCCCGATCTCAGCTTTTGAGTTCTTTGAGAGATGAGTGAGACTTTCAAGCCGAATCTTCTAGCCGGACAACATAAACACTTCAAATCGAGCTGTTCACTTTGCCACGTGTATGGTCTGATGCGCACAACACAGATATACAGCATGCTGTATTTAGACAGCATTCTACCTATTTATTGGGAGAAAGGCACACAATGAGTTCTCTTAAAAGAATATAGACAAATTCTATGGACTTGCTATTATAAACTAGGAATGCTTTCATTCTTACGGTGATATCTATGTACTTTCTTTTCCAACATTTAATAAAAGAAATAAAGAGTAGAACCTTGATTCTTATTGTAAGCATATTGCCATTAGTACTCATTACACCACTTGTAAACACCTTGAATGCCTAGAGGAGCGCGCCATTGCCTAGGCATCAAGGCTCTCCTCACTGTATGGGTTCGTGTTTCATCCTTGACTTATAGTTCATGTACGTTTCTTGTTATGCGGGTGATAGTTTTCTATTAAACATCTTTGTCATTTAAGTGGTTTTCTTGCTCTTTGTAAATGCAGGAACTAAATACAGCTAAAGATTTTATTTGCTTCTACAATGAAGTGAAGCCACTTGTACATACCTTGCCCTTGATATGCAAGTTCATGCTGCGAACTGAAACCAATAGTATATGCATTGTAGCAATTTTGCTGCACATCTTCTTTGGCACAGTTTGGTTTGACATTTTGTGCTTGCTGCTAATAGAAGCATTAAAATGTGTACTCTATACTTTATATTGGTACCCCCAACGTATCAAAACATGAGCTTTTGTTAAAAGCACGCAGAAGTTAATGTATCTTTACCATCAACTATTTTTTCTTCATCGTATCCCCCACAATCTTCGATATGGGATTTTGAGTGCTATTATTCAATCTCCGCTGACATCTGAACTTCCTGTATTGGTTTTTGAAGGATTTATGGGAAGCAATATCTGAACTTCTAACGCATCGGCATTCTTGGGTATGCACTATATCAGGCCGTCTTATTGCATTGTACTTTTCTCAGTTGTCAGTGCAAGGGAAGCTACTGGGAGCTACTTATCTTACAAAACCCAGTAAGCTTTTCATGCTGGCTGTATCGCATTGCTGCCAACTAAGGAGTAATATATCAGATGAAGCCGGGATAGCTGAGAAAGTGAAAAGTGACATCATGCAGTCTAATCTTGTTTTCACGATATACTCGATACATGCTTCAGCAGAGAAGGCCAAGTCAACTTTCTGGTCTACTCTAACACCGCAAGAGCAGAACTCTATTTTCAAAGCTTGTCACTTGCTTAATGGGAGGAAAGGCAGAGAGCTCATCAACTTGTTCACCATGGGAATCAAAAATCAAGCTGATCAAGCAAACAACCATGATCCTTATAACTTGCTAGTTGCCAGTCTACTCGAGTCCATGGGGAAAATAGCCCTTGAGATGGTCGGCATCCAGGTTAGTGAACTTGAGTTCTCTTTCTGTCGTCATGGCTCTTTAGGGTTCATGGGAAAACTCTATGCTGCAGTATATTCCCGGTTTATATAGTCATTTTCCTCCTCTTAGTTGAAATGCAGGAAAAATATCTAGCGAACAGTCATGTTTCCATTCAAGGAAAATGATATGTTTCAGTTCCCTTTGCCAGATGTAAATGTTCAATAATATTTGGTAGATATGATTTCCTCTGCCTGCTCACGCTTAGTGGCATCCCCCTTAGTTCCGATTCTCATTGTGCTCAGATGACTGATTCAGAAAAGTTTCCGGTAATGGATCAGACTCTCCATTTTCTAACCCTTATTTATCTCTTATTTGCAGACGAAAACTGTTCTTCATAGTTTCAAGCCGATTGCATCTCGCATTGGGCAAGACAGTTGCTAGCTTTACGCAGCTGAGATGCTGCGGCCAGTATACAAAATTTGCGAGGGATTCGCCGGCAAAATCTTCCCCGATGATGTGAAGCAGCTGGCTGAGGAGGTCCGGGATAGCATACAGGAAATCCTAGGGACACAGGGCTTTGCACAAGCCTATAGCCAGATCAGGAACCAACTTAAGAGCAAAAGGGAGAATCGAAAACGAGAAGAGAAGATCAAGGCGGTGGTTGACCCGGAGAGGAATGCCAAAAGAAAGTTGAAGATGGTCGCCAAACACCGAGCCAACAAGAAGAGGAAAGTCATGGTTATGAAGATGACTAGATGGATATACTAGGAGCGCCATGAGATGCCTTGGAATGGATTTCGCGAATTTTTGTTAGGAATGTATAATGTGTAATCTACAATGTATAATGAGTTGAGGATATTGACTCTCATCCATATATTTATAGTTTGACATGAGTATAAGTTAATTGTATAGATATAGCTGACTCGAAGAAAATTTTTGTTCGATCTGTTTGGGAAACGGTTCTTGCTTTGTTACCTGCTATATCGAGTTAAGGATATGAGGTTAGTTTAATTGGTAAATGGTTTGTGCTGCAACCGTTTCTGAACTAGTTGTTGCAATAAAGTATATGTTCTTTGTGCACGGTATTCTGATACACAACAATTTTTCAATCATCACAATTGTTATAAACGACTATCAAACTAGTGTACATGCTTTATCAAAGAATCTGAACACTAAAATTTGCTGCTAAATTTGTGCTAATTTAACTTAAAAACAGACAAAACGTTCGTACCCAATTCCTGCGGCTTATTGATCCGTACACATCTGTACCCTTTTCACTTCCACTTCTTCCCTACAAAAATTCCCAATTTTCTCTCCCAATCTACCCATCTAAATTGCTCCACCAAATCCCCAAATCATGAAGCTTTTCATCATCCAGCACATTGAACAAATTCCTCAACTTTGAATAATCCATCATGTTACTCTCAGATTCAACCCCATTTCTTCAAAATTGGTGCTTGATGGTGTATGAATCCAATACCCTTTTATCTCATACGAGTTAAATTTGGTGATTTTTATGTTAAGTGATGAGATGATGCCAACACCCAGAAGGAAGAAATGGAGTGAGGGAGAGGAGAGGACTTTAATCGACAGATATGGTGAAATGGTGTGTGATGGAACCCTAGCTAAGATGAAGACAAGGGAGAAGAAATTCAGGCCAATAGCTATGTGGGTCAATTCAGTTCATCATGTTAGGGACCCTGTGATGTATCCATGGCAGTGGACTTGGAAAGATGTTTCCACCAAGGTTCAGAACATGAGGCATCAGTATCTTCTTGTTAAGCAGAAGATCAAGAAGGGGTCGGAGCCCAGCGAGGGTGGTGTAGGGACGGATGATGAGTTCGAATGGGATGATGGGGATTCGCATTGGTCGAATTTCTCGAGGTATAAGGAGGTTTTCGGGGATGTGCCGCTTGTGTATGGTAGTAATGGGAATGTGGTTGTTGCTGTTAGGGATGATGATGAGAAAGGAGGTGGAGGCGGAGGTGGTGGGTTTGATGGGAGTGATAGAGGGATTGAGATACAGGAATTTAGGCATTTTGATGAGTCGGGTTTTGGTGCAGGGAATGATTGTGGTGAGGACAGGGTTATGGGGTTAGGATTCGAGTATGAGGTTGATGGAGGGGAAGACAATTACAATGATAGCAACCATTTGAAGGATGATGGAGAGAATGGGTTTGTGTACGAGGAAGTCGAGGGTAATGGGTGTGATTCGAAGAATAAGAATGTTTCAAAGGGAGATGAGAGCCGGTTTGAGCATCATGAGGTGGAGCGGGAGCAGGAAAGACTACGGAATGTGCATGAAAAAGAGAGCAAAAGGAGGTTGGAGGATAGGGAAAGAGATCATAGAGTGGAGAGGTTGAAGGGAAGGGAAGCTGTCAGGAAACAAAGGATCCTAGAACGGGAATCCATTGAAGCGGAGAGCCGAGAGAGGGAAAGAAAAGGAAGAGAGGATATGCTGATCGAAGAGAGGGAATGGGAGGAGAGGATGGACAGGAGGAGAGTCGAATGGAAGAAAAGTATGGATGATATGCTCGCTCACCACCGGGAAGAAATGGCTCAACTTCACTCGAGAATAATCCATGAGCAACAAAATATGGTTAACCAGTTGCTCGGGATTGTTTCTCAGTGGTCGGGTCAGCCAACTGGCCTTCCTGATCATGCAGGAGCTAGCAACCATTATCTTTCACAAATGATGCAGAACTTGCATCAAGTGAATGACATGGTTAATGAGGACACCAGAGCGGAGGGAGACAATCAGGAGTTCATTGTCGATGGATAGTCATTTTTTCTTCTGCTTCACTCGTCTGTACCTGAAGATTACTTAATACTCCGTACTATTTATCATGGCAACTGTATATATACACGAGGCAAGGAGGTTTATTTTTCGCTGTCATGTGATAATTTCTGATGTAAATTGAGTTATAATAATAAGAGCACACCATTAAGTTTGCATGATAAGTTTTTCTGGTTTGTTAACCGTGTACTTAAAAGGGGTTAAGCTGGTTTTGAACTCAAAATACTTAAGACCTGTGGTGCTATGATTAAAGGAACCTATTGTAACAAAAAGCTCAAGGTTGGAATGGCAGGGTATGTTCTTGCACATCTTATTTGTAACTTGGTGTTTGGACAAGTATTCCAAGAAATGCTACGATCTGCACCTGGACTTGGTGCAGCCTCTCTTTTGATGCATGCGCTTGCTTTTTCAACTGTATACAACGGAGAATGTGATCAATTGTTGACGACAACCTGGTTGTTGATTCTCTCGAGTCATTCTTGATGTGATCAGTTTCGAAACATCCAGACCTGGTATGAACGTGGTTCTGAGGATTTCTGAGAATGACATTCAAAGTGAATTTATGATTGTGTGGTTCAGCTTCGTGTATCAAACAGTTTCAAACTCCAGTCCTGTGCTAGAGCAGCTTTTTTACTAATGCCATTTTTGGGGCAAATTTAGCTTTCAACAGACCTGCGAAGTGCCACGAACTCGCCGTGGATAGATCTATGATTAGATATAAAGCCATGTTTTACTAGGCCATTGGATATACAAGTCATTTTTTTTTTAGACCGTGATACTTTAATGTTTTAACAACGAATATAGTAACATTTTTTTCCGTTAATACTACATCTGTTTCAATACACATATAATATTTTATTTTGTTTTTTTTGTATTATTCAACCTACATCTTACGAAGTTTTGTTTTACGTCTTAAGAATACGATAAAATTAGACAAAATTACGATATTATCATAAAATTATAATATATAATTTAAATTATAAATAATATTTTATAATAATTTTACGGAAAAAAATGATGGGTAAAATCCACAACGACATTTGCTGACAATAAAATTACGACATTATCATAAAATTATAATATATAATTTAAATTATAATTAATATTTTATAATTATTTTAGGGGAAAAAATGATGCGTAAAATCAACAACGACATTCGCTGACAATCAAGGTGTTGTGGGACCGAAGCAGCAGTGGGCGTATAGTCCCCTCATCCGGCCTGTACAAGCACCCTTAACTGTGTTTTCGCCTCGTCCTTCCTCTATCGCCGCCGTCACGATCCACGCGCCGCCGCCGCCAGAGATGGGAAGACGAAACCGAAACCCTAAATCCAACCCTAACCCTAACCAAAACAAGCAAGAACAGCTCCTGGAAACCCTAGCAGACTTCACGAGCAAGGAAAACTGGGACAAATTCTTCACCATCAGAGGCAACGACTCCTCCTTCGAGTGGTACGCCGAGTGGCCCCAATTGCGGGACCCACTCCTCTCCCTCCTTCCCCCGCCGCGGACGAGGGAAGAGGTGCAGATTCTGGTGCCGGGATGCGGGAACTCGAGGATGTCGTCGGAGTTGTACGATGCGGGGTTTCGTGGGATCACGAATGTGGATTTCTCGAAGGTCGTGATTTCGGATATGTAGAGGCGGAATGTGAGGGAGAGACCGGGGATGCGGTGGCGCGTCATGGATATGACGGCCTTGCAGGTGGTTGTCTTGTTTTATTTTTGCGGATTTGCTTGATGTTTTGCTGCTCTATCTTACATTGTTTGTGTTGCGATTATTTATGTCGTGTGCCGTCTATCTAAGGTTGAAAGTTTGATGTTTTAGTAGAGTTAGTCACTGAAGTGATAATGGAGCAATAAGTGTGACTGAAGTTTAGTGAGCTAAAGCATTGTATATCTGGTTCTTCTTCATAAGTTGTTTTGATAAAATTTGTGTATAATGTGAGCTATGTTGTTTCAGTTTTCTCTCATTTTCTTGAGGATTGTGGATGGATTTGAGAGTATGCATGCTTTCTACCTATGATTGTTAGTAGGCTCTATGTATGTTATTGATTCTCAACTTTTGATGAGGTGGACTTATACTATTCGAAAGGGATTGAATGAATTATGCACCTTTGAGGGTCTGTGGGAACTTGTGATCAATGGGTTTGTTGATTTGATGTATTGTTATTAGTTTATGGTTTGAATTAAGCTGTGAACGTTTTGTTCATTGGGTAGTCTGTTAACTGAACTAATCGCTTTGTGTTGCTTCTTTCTCCCTGCCAGTTTGAGGCTGGGACGTTCGATGTGGTGCTTGATAAAGGAGGGCTGGATGCTCTAATGGAGCCAGAGCTTGGATCTACATTGGGAAATCAGTATCTTTCAGAGGTGTCCTGGACTTCCACATGAGCATAGTTTTTCTCGTTCTTGTTGTATGTGCTTCAGAATGTGTTTGAGTGAGACCTTGATGACGATTTGTAATTTGCTGCACTCTTTTTAATTGTTTGTGCACTTGCAGGTGAAGCGGGTTCTAAAATTTGGAGGGAAGTTCATTTGTCTGACTTTGGCGGAGTCTCATGTATTAGGTATTCTCTTCCGAATTTTAGTTTTTTTGGGTCTAGAGGGTACGAGGACGTGCTTGTTTCTCTGCATAATTCTTTTTCTCAAATTGACTTATTCGGATGGATCTCGATCTTGAAAAGTGTCATTCTAATTTTTAGCGAATTCACCCAAGGGACTAGATTGAGAAGTAATGGAAGGGGACTACATCATGAAAAGAAGAAGGCTTTTATGAGGAAACTAATTTCATTCTTTCGAATTATCTACTCTGTGCATTTCACATTTATTTCTACTTGATTTTTTGTAAAAGCCTTGCCAAGAAAGTTTTATTTTACTCGGTTCATCAACGGGTCACTCTCTGGCTCTATTTGTCCTCAGGTTTGCTTTTCCCTAAATTTCGGGTTGGTTGGAAAATGGTTCTTCATTCATTGCCTCTCGCATCTCCCAAGAAGCCAGGTCTGAGGACATATATGGCAGTTGTTGAGAAGGATATCCCTGGTTCACTCAACCAAATAATTGTCCCTGTTGATCTCTCATCCTTGGAGCGAAATGGAAATCAGGTAACGTGTTTTGGTTGTTTGAGTGCATATATGGTATGGTTGAGCTAATCTTTTCCTTCCTTGCCTGACTGTCTCTGAATTTTTTTTGTAGTTGCAGCTGTATGACTTTCATATTCCTTTATCTAACACTATTATTTCGTTTGAATTTTCTTCCATGTTTTAGGCTCGTGGACTTTTTAATGCAATTGAGACTGAGAATAATACTCGCCAACAATATTTGGATGGATCTGGTCTCATATTTTCTCTTGAAGATCTGCGACTTGGAGCTGAATCTGATATCTGTGAGTTGAAACCTGGTAGACACATTCAATTGACTTTGGGCATGGAAGGAGAATCCCGCTTCAGCTATAGAGCAGTTCTTCTTGATGCTCAACAAAGCGATGAAACCTTGTTGTATCATTGTGGAGTTTTTCTCGTGCCTAAGGTAATTGTGTAGCTCACAAGATTGTTGCCCTTTGTTGTGAGAGTTTACTACAGTTCTGACTTATGCTTCTTCTTTTTTTTTTAAGAAAGAAAAAAAAGGATTTATTTCTAGAATGCTTTAAGCATTGTTATGAACTTGGTTTTGAAACCAAAGCATACTATTTCTATGCGGGCCATGTTTTCACAATATTATTTGCTGTACCTTTTGTTCTTATTGCATTGTTGTTTTCGTATGACTTTATTTTTTCCTGTAACTTTTCATTTTGAGTTTTTAGTATATTGGATGCTCCATATTCATATTAATAGGTATTAGTTTTTTTTTAAGAAAAAATTCTTTTTTGTGAATGACTGTTCTGTTTTCATGTAATGTCTCAGGAGAGGACACACGAGTGGTTGTTCTCTTCGGTGGAAGGACAATGGGCAGTGGTTGAAAGCTCTAAAGCTGCCCGACTGATAATGGTGCCTTTTACTAATCCTTGAACTTTGTTTCTCGTATGCTTTTATGACTCCATTTGTAGTTATTATTGCCTTACTAGCTCAACTTACGTGCTCATTTCAGATTTTGTTGGACTCCAGCCATGCTTTGGCCAGTATGGATGAGATTCAGGTAAATCGTTTGCTCTTTATCTTTGACCACATAACAAGATTGCATCTTGACACTGATTTCTTCGGTATCATGCCATTGCAGAATGATCTTTCTCCTCTGGTGAAACAGTTAGAACCTCAGAAGCATATTACTGAGTCTAAGATACCGTACGTTTCTGTTATTCTTACTTGTCTTTTATACTTCTTTTCTCATATGGTTGCATCAAGTAATGCTACCTATAACCTGTTTCAAAGGATGTGCTTCTTCAATAATTTAGAAAGGTTGCTAACTGTTTTGGTCGTGTCTTCATTCTCTTTTACGGCAAGGTTCTCACACCTCCATCATGGCCTTGATTCCACCGAACAAATGGGTCTATTTGTCCCGTGTGTCACGGACGTGTTAAATTACAAGGTTCGCGTTGCGGAATTGTCTAGAGTTCTCTAAACAATTCCATACTTTTCTAAAGTTTTCTTGAGAACTCTAGGGTTCTCCGGAATCCTCTAGAATTCCCTAGAATTGAGTAGAGTTTTCTAGGGAACTCTTATACATAGGGGAAGAGTCTAGAGGACTCTTGAATGTTCTTAAGAGGAAGAGTATGGAACAGTCTAGATCACAAAGTCTAGACCCTTTCATGAAGGTGTATATATAGAGGTGAGGCCTTTGGCCAAGGCATCTCATCTCATCCCAAATCATCCAAGTCATTCCAAACATTCTTGTAAGCTCAAAGCCTTATAATTTCCCAAGTGTCCTCAATACAAAGCTTGTTTCCAAGTCCACTCTCTTAGCGTTCACAAACATCATCTTTGGGTGACGAGTAGACTGAGCTCAAGCGAAGGTGTGAGTAACTTGAGTGTCGCACGGGTTGCAAGACTCTAACCTCGTGACACGTGGCCAACCCAGGGAGTGCTCCTTGGTTTTACTTGGTCTACGTTGTGGATCATGCATGTACTGATAATCATGAGATAATAACACGACCATTTTAATTTAATGTAAGAAAATACGATTTCAGTAAATGCTTTATGAGATCTGATGAAATTTTATAGCTTTTGAATTTGCAGGTTTATGATGGCTGGTGATGGTATTAGGCACCGCAAGCTTGTTCACCAGGTATTTATATCTATCGAGATCGTACTTCGCTTATAGGAAAAAAATGGAAATTGAATATCAATGGCCCATTTTAAGAATGGATCAAAAAGCCCGACTGTTGGGGAAATAAGATGCATATATTTATCTTCTCATCTTCTCTCATTTGGTAATGGTATACTTCTATGATGCATGTGGGAGAAGTAATTGGGGAAGTTGGATAAGTACATTGAATATGAAGCATATAGCTTTCAGATTCTCCTACTCCTGATCCAAATATCATTCAATAGTTTCACTTCTATATTGCTTTATAGTTCGAAAATAGAAGCTTCAACCTTCAGGCTAAACTGAGCATGATCTGGCTCATAACAATGAGTAAGGTGTTTTTTCATCAGTGTTGAGAAGTGTTATCAAAGGCCTCCCGCATAGGCTGTCTAGCACTCTAGCCATTACCCTGTGCCTTGCCCAGCTTGATCACCTAGACAGTCACTCGCCTAATCTTAGATGATTAGCGACCCTTGTACTTCTTGTCCTAGTTCTTTATCAATGTTATTGAGTTGTGTAGCTGATTAGGAGTCGATACATTGAATATTTCATTTTTTGAAGACAGTTTTAAAAGAATCTAGTGAAGGACTCTTCTTAAGAGTGAAGTTTATAAAGCATAATGTAGGTATGAATTTACTTAACTTATTGTGACTGATTTTTAACCGATTAAACCTGTACAAACTTGGGTTTTTCTCAAGTTCAATTGGCAAAAGGAGGATTGTCTTATAGACGATAAAAAGGTGCAAGATTTCTTCAAATTGTAAGTGGGTTATCTTTAATACATCCTCGACATGTGGCACTGATTAGCAGATGCATATTTTTAATGAGTGATGAAGAGTTTGTGTGGTGGTTAGTCTAAACATGCATCAGCTTGCACTTTGTTATCATGTTGGAATACAATTTCACTCGTAAAAGTGGTCGACACTAGGAGGAGTCATTCATGAACTATAAGATTTCCCAAGATTTCGATGTAGGTTTCTCAACAGAAATCATAAAGGAAATGTCTTATAGTTGCATTCTATTGTTAGTAGTATAGTTGTTTCTGCATGAGTCACAGTACAAGCGATGAATGTTCTGGACTAACCCTCGCATGTGCTCTGCATGAGTTAATGTCAATTGGTTTTAAGCATAAAGCTCAGTTTTTTTGCAAATTTATGTATTTTAACATGCCTCGGCCTTTTTTGTGGGTTCTTTTATTTTAATCGTAAGTCTACGATACCATGTTTCACAGGCCAAATCTAAGTTGACTGGGACCATTGTTGTCGAAGATGTAACTTATGAAACAGTCGATGACCACCTTGCTCAACTGTTTCCAGGAGATGAATTGAAATTCCGCCGCCTTGTATTTCGTAGAACCGAGGGTTTGGTGCAGTCTGAAGCCCTGCTTACAAAAAGTTCTCTAGAATATGTTGGTGAAGCAGGAGACAAGAAAACTAAGTCAGGATCTAAACTGAAGAAAAGCGAGAAGCATAAGCCAAGCAATGGTCTGGATCTAAACTTGGCTGTTGACCACAATTTTTTGGCAAGCTTGTATCACACGGGAATCATCGCTGGATTTACATTGATTTCCTCTTATTTGCAATCTATGGTGCCAAATGGAAAAATGGTAAGCAACATCAGTGAATTTAGTTCTGCTTTGTGTATCTTTCCCTTTATTTTTTTATGGGAGTCATGGGGCATGGTCTGGATGCTCGTTTGAGATTTGAACTTGCAACTGTGAACTCCTAACTGCTTTAAATGCATTTACAAGAATTGCTTTGTGGATGTTGAATATGTTGAAAGCAGCTATATATCGATAGATTGCCTCTCATGTTGTATTCGGTACATTGATATGTGACAGGTGGAAGCTGTTGTCATTGGTCTTGGAGCAGGTTTGCTTCCGATGTTCCTCCACAAGTTCATGCCCTTCTGCCTGGTCCAGGTACAGTTTGATAGCTTTTGCAGCTCTCGATGTCTGGGTAGTTAATTGCTTCTGATTATCTGTACATTTATCCCTACCTAGGTGGTGGAATTGGATCCTGAAGTTCTGCGTCTTGCAAGGGACTACTTCGGTTTTCAGGAAGATGAAAGTTTGAAGGTGAATTGCCAATATCTTTCTCTTATTTCTTGTTTCATGTACCCAAAAAAAGAAAGAAAAGAAACCTACGGACTGAAGTTTGTATGGTTACAACTTCTTCCCTTTCCGAAGGCTGATGTTCTTGTAAGTTGTGTCTGATGGAATTGGAACCATCGAAGCAGCATCTCTCCCATGTTTAATGCTTAAATCTTCCCCATATTTTTCACTGCTTTTGAATCGGAGTCCTTCTAAATATAATTAATCTGCCACTTCTGTTGTGCAACATTCAAATCTTAGATATTTCATATTATGTGTTCTATGATGTTTTGGGAAACAATCTCTCTCCTCTTTACAATAGAGGAAAAACTGCTCATCTTTTTTTGACTCACAACTTAGGCTCGAGAAGGATGAACATCCCAAGGACTGGCCAACAAAAGGGAATGGGTTTGTTTGGGGGAGCTTCCCAAGGATAACCCATCCCCAGATCCTGTACTTTACGGGAAACCTGGGTTTGGTGGTGGTGTTGTGTGTTCTATGATGTTCTGTTGAGATTTTATGATGTTATTTCCTTTTATATACTGTTATTTAATCTTGTTGAAGTAAATTTTGACATGTCTCTTTTGTGTGGAAGAATTTGTTAATTAGCACTGATCATCTATATTCTTTATATCTAGGTCCATTTGGCTGATGGGATTGAGTTCATTAAGAACTTCAGAGAGTCTGCTGCTGGTGTCAAGATTGAGGATAATTGCAGAGTAAAGGGGCCTATTTGTGATCCGGGGACCTCCGCAAGTGTTAGGTCTGTCTCATTTGAGACAGAAGGCAAATTAAGGCAGGATATCGATTTAATCATTGTAGACGTGGACTCCTCAGATTCAAGGTACTATAGTTTCTATGTATTATCATGGATGACTGATTTGCATCATGCTTTATCATAACGTAGTGAGTTTTCCTGATACCTTTTGCAGCTCTGGATTGTCCTGCCCCGCTGCTGCGTTTGTCGAAGACTCTTTCTTTTCAACAGTAGCAGATGCTCTTTCTGAAAAGGGTCTGTTTGTGATAAATCTGGTCTCGAGATCCCCATCCATAAAGAGTGCAGTTGTTTCAAGAATGAAAAAGGTTAGAGCTCAATCATCACTGGAACTTTGCCTTTGAGTGCAAATCTATATTTGCTAAATAAACAGTCCATTTGCTCTTTTGATATGAAAATGTCGTTTGAGACTCATCTAAGTATTGATGTTGGTCTTGTAACTGTTTTTTTTTTTTTTTTTTTGGTTCACTCTTTCTTGTTATGCTCTTCCAGGTTTTTAGTCAGCTTTATTCTCTCCAGCTCGAGGAAGATGTCAACGAAGTTGTTTTTGCTCTCAAGTCTGACTCATTCACCCAAGAAGATGACATCTCTGAAGCTGCAGTTCAACTGAAAGGGATGCTGAAACTTGATAACTCAGACATAATTCAACGAATATTGGACACTGCAAAGAAGATCAAAGGTCTGAAATGAAAGCAGTTTATCTTTGGCACATCTCAAGTGCTTCAAATGCAGCCACAACGCAGAACAGGCATCTATATTGGATGGTTTTGTAATAGCAAGTTGGTTCGGTGTATAATCTCAAGTGTAGTAAAAGCAAGCTAGAGTTTATGACTTCACATTTGGTTCGTTGATAATGCTTTTCTTAAATCCAGCTGTTAGGGACTGGATGTTCATATTTATCGACGTCATGTCCTCGTATTGTGAATGAAAGAAGAATGTAGTTTCCATTCTTTACCGACAGAATGTTAAAGACATTGGTGGAACAAGTTGTTCCTTACGGACAGAATCAACAGGACATGATAATGGAAATATTACTATAATTTTCGATTAATGCTCTTAATTGTAATTGCAGTTTAATTTGACTGAGCATGTCAGGGGCATTAATCGTTCTTGTACTGTATAACTTTTGACTGATGTGTATCGGTGTATGTTAGATATAGTCGTACGAATACGTACGAGTACCACAAATTCAACCAATCGGGCCAAATCGTAACCGTGGTCACGGCGTGGGTGCCCGTGTCGAGGAAAAAAAGTGTGGTGCTGTGTGTGTTTCTTTGATACAAATTTTCCGCCGTCGCTCCACGCATACGGCCACGACGATTCACACGTACTCACACGCCGCGAAAGGTTCTTCTTTTCTTCATCATCTTTTTTTTTTTTCTGCCTTTTAATTTCGAGAAGACTGAAATCACAGATCGAAGGCATCCGTTTCGATACCCGTGATAGATTCAAAAAGGGGAGCGGAGAGGGTGTGAATCGTTAGATTTTGGGGTGCCCTCCTAGATCTGCTTTCTTTCTGTCTTCTAGGTTTTTTTTTTTTTTTGTTTCTGTTGTTGCTTCTCGAGTTCTATGATCTCTGTGTGTTTCTGTTTGTTTCGGCATTGGCTTCTTTGCATTGAGTGGAATCGATTTTATTGTTCTGTTATTGTTTGAATGATGGTTTGATTTAGTTATGTTGGGCTGGTAGTCCCGGAAATGCCCCCGATTCCGATAGGGATTTCCTAACATGGAAACGCCAACGGTGGGTTCGATTGAAGTGTTGCCTGAGGTTTCTGTTTTCATAATGATATCATTTGCAAGGGTGTCTCCTCCTGTATTCGAGTACCTGTTCATTATGCTCCCTTCGTGGCATCCGATTCTGTGTACGGACACTTTTCGCGTTCCCATAATGTACATTTCTCGCTTTGTGACTTGGGAAGTACAGTTGGGAGTATGTTTTGCCTTATGGGTCATATGACACTGACTTTGTGTTATCAAATATTGTTGGAACTGCTCTGTAGCCTCTATTCCTTCTTGCCTCGGTGCTTCGAAATGGAGTTAATTATGGTAGATGATGTTATCTGGTTGATTCTTCACTGTGCATTTTGAAAGGACTGGTGGCTTCATTTGCTCCATCTTTCATCTTCACGCGCTCTTGATCAAAGGTGGTAAAATTTGTAGCATCGCTTGTGCTCGGTCTTGTCCTGGTCTGTATCTCTTGCCCATGTTTGTTCCAATGCCTGATCCATATTATTTATTATGCCTAGTCGTGTAACTATGTTTCTTTGTAACAAATTTTTCCGAGCTCAGGAATAGATGTATGTAGTTGTAACTTGTAATTTATTGCTTTCTTGTGCTTGGGCATACCTATATAGTACTGGATTTTGGTGTGGCAGAACCTAAAATAAGCAGTACCATCTTACAGCCTTGCAAAGGCTTAAGAATTTTCAATCTTTCCTAGCCATCCCATTTTGGCAAGTTGCAAACCATAACCCAGAGACACTTGGGCTCAGTGGCTGATCTTGTTTTCTTTTTCTTTTGCTTTTTAAGCTCTGCCATGAATTTTTTGTCGTTAGTTCTCATACTTCTTGAGGCTTGGCTTTAACTCATATGGGTCTACGATTCTAATGGAGCAGTGTGTTCATGCTTCTCCCCACAGAAACCTAATTTGTTGATTGTCGCATGACTTGCAGGTGGTATAAGCTTGAAGATTTGGCTTGAAGACCATCAGCAGGCAACTATCTGTCTTTTTTTGGAAGATCATCTGTGAAATACTCTCGATTTTGGTGGACTAGTAGAATGATGGATGATGGAATCTCGAGTTTCTGGGGTCCAGTGACATCCACAGTTGAGTGCTGTGAGAAGAACTATGTCTACTCATCATACATCGCTGAATTCTTCAATACAATTTCCAGCATTCCGTGCATTCTTTTGGCGCTTATTGGGCTTATAAATGCCTTGAGACAACGGTTTGAAAAGAGGTTCACAGTCCTTCACTTATCCAACATGTCACTGGCCATTGGTAGCGTGTTGTATCATGCTACTCTTCAACGAGTGTAAGTTGTACTCTTTTCATCTGCTCAATGATGCTCGGGCATTCTTCAGTGTCCTTTATAATTTTATAACTTTTAGAAATTCTTATTCAGCCTTCTGATTTTACTCTAGTGCTTATTCAGTAGTCTGTCTTTGTACAGATGACTATTGCAAAGTTCTCACGATGCATTCTTTTATGATAGTGTGACAGAACTAGCAGCTATAGAGACAAGTGTAGCTTCCCTCAAGCCCTTGATTAGGAACTAATCGGATAAGGTCATAGGGTTCATTCTGTTGAAATATGAACTGATTAATTATTCTATTGAGGGGGAAAATGGGAACGGATTGACTGAAATTTCCTTTTGATTCTGTATTGAGATATCCTTCTGTGTCATTAGCTGTTTCTTTTCTAATTTAATCACACTGTCAAAACACGTCCAATGCTTACTGTTACTTATGATTGATATGGTTTGTTGTTTATGTCATTTGTCACATCTTTTAGATATATGTTAAAGCTGTATAGAGTTGCATCATTGCATGACCTGATTTTTGAACCATTCACAATCTTCAGGTGCCCACTTTTTCTTCATTGTTGAGATTCCATAATCCATTGTAAGTTTGAGGATTATCCTCTATGGATCTCACCGTAAGTTCAGTTACCATTGTGTCTTGTAAAGTTCTTAGTGACTATCCTGAATGGGTTATGCCGCGTGGACTATTTGGCCTTCTATCCCTTTGCTTTGCTTCTTCTAAAAATTTCGTATTTGTATCTTTCTCATTCC
>JAOVYX010015432.1:0-27878 GCA_035668315.1 Drosera spatulata | reverse complement strand
TGCAATTTAGGCAATTTAAAGGGAATAAAAACAAACGTTTAGAATAACGAAATGATGTGTGATTTCATACACATCAAGAAGAGTGGAGAATGAATGCTTAGGAACGTTTATGGGAATTAAACCAAGAGTAAAGTGCTTCTGGTTCTAACGCTTTACTTAACATACAACGCTACTTGTCCTAACACTCTATGTTAAATAAAACATGAGGAGCAAAACCGCTTTACTCTTTGTTTCCATTTAGCAAAATATCATTTCCAAATGGGGTTTCTTAATTAAAAATCCCTCAATGTGTTTAAAGTCATGCTTTACTCCCTCATTCACTTTCATACATATTCTACTCTCCATCTCTAATTCTCATTTCACTTACTCAAACAACCAAACACACCACACACCAATATTCACATCATCATCCCTTTTTTCTTTTTCTTTTTTCCATCTTCCCTCCTTGGTTTTGAATCATCCTCCTCTAGCCTCCACAAACAAAAGCACCACCACTCCCTCACTCTCTCCTCCTCCTCTTCCTCGTTCGAGACAGAACCCAAGTGCTATCCATCTCCATCTCTTCTCGTCGTCCTCTTCATCTTCACTCCTTTTTCTATCTCCATAACCCAACCAATCCCCATATACTTGATGAGTCGAGTTACAAGACGACAAAAATTGAACGAAAAGAGAGAGATTGAACAAGGCGAAAAAACGGCCGATGAAGAATTGAACATACTTACTGAAAAAACAATAAAAAAGCAACTAAATGTCCGAGTATTTCCTTCGCAAATGAAATCCTAGTTGGAGAGCCTCCTTCAATTCACTCGTCACCACACAAATTGGAGGAATTGGAGGAACCAACGGATTTACATGTGGCGTCCTCGTCCAAAAAAGATCCTGATATGGCATTGTTGTCCAAATCTATGGCGAGAAGACGACCTCTAGATATGCAATTTAGGTGTTCTCTCTCAGTGTTCCATGGTCAAATAAAGGAGCTGAGTTTGGTTCTATTTGAATTATATCGCAGGAAAGTGAAATCTTCCCCTTTGGTCATTTCTTGTTTACACCGAATCTAGGGGTTAGTACACCTAGGTTGAAGGCTTTGTTGTCTAGGTTTAGTTTGAATCCCCCTGGAATGGTGATTGGGGTTGCTAACACTTTTGTCGAAATGAAAAAATCTCATATTTTTGTGATTGTTGGGCTGAAGGAGCAAGGAGTTCCTATGAATTTGAGATGAGTTTGTGAGAGTTATAATTTGGTGAAGAAATCGGAGAGGAAGTTATTGTAGGAAATGATAATGTCATTAGCTGGCACTAATGAAGAAGAGAAAGCACAAGATTTTGTTCACGTTTTTATGTTGTATGTGTGCAACTCTGTCTTGTTTCCCAAATCAAGTCGATACACTCATAGTTCTATCTTTGCCTATGTTGATGACGTCAACCGTCATTAGGAATACACTTGGGGTTCAGCCGTGTTTGACCATTTGATTGGTTCGATTACGAAGTTTAAAGAAATGGAGACAAAGGCTCCCCAGAGACGAAGAAAACAAGAAGGAGGTGTTGTGAGGTCGGCATACTTGGAGGGTTGTGTATTTGCTCTTTTTGTATGTTTTCCATGTGTCCCCTATTCAATATTTGAGTGGAATGCTTCTTTTTGGTATTGTTTCTTATTTATATAGGTTATTTTATATGCTAGGTTTTGGGATGGTACGCACCGTCGGAATGGTGCGGCTTATGGAGTCGTCACCTAGTTAATTCCCAACTAGAAAGGGAATGGATAAGAACTTGTTCTATGGAAAGAGTTTCAAGATCCGGGAGTTAGGTTAAATGATGGGATGGTCGAACCCATCACCCCCGCCGGAGCGGTCTCTACTTTCGAAGGTTTTCGTTAGGATATCTCAACTTCCTCGATATGATAGTTGTTCTGAAAGGGGGGTTAGACAACACAAAGAGAAAAAAAAACAGAGAGAGAGAGAGAGAGAGAAATGTTATCGAACCACGAAAAGTTGTCTACGTACTTGGGTTTGCCAAAATGAGGTCATCACGTAGTTCAAATTTAATATGGGTTCGATAAAAAGTTTCGACTTGATAATCGATAATTTATCACTTGAAAATGGATAAGATAAAATAATAGCTTGATCGTGGTTTTCAGATTGTCTCACTTGAAAATGGGCCATAACGTACTGTTGATTATAATTATGATAGTTTTGACACAATTACCTAGTCCACAACTGATTTTTAATGTGAACCATAGCTATGTTATAGATTTCACACACTGAGAGCAAATTATGCATCAAACTTGAAAGCATTTCTTACTTTGTTATTGGCAAGGCAGGCCTTAGCATGTGACAATGCAAGCATTCACAGAGCAGATCAATGGTAGGAGCATTAACACATTGATACCTAGGTAGCTAGCTTAAACATGAAACATACATAAATCACTTCACATAAATTAGCTATGGTCACATGAACCACACAAATTTCAAAACAACACATTTACCAAAAAAGTAGCAGCGGAAAATGAACTAAGAAAAGAAGGAAGTTTCGAACTTGGACCTTGTTTTGCTAAAGCTTGACCAATGCTCCACTCCATAGCAGCTAGACGTCAGGACAAGTGCAGGACAATTAAGACGGACCTAGCTTAGCAGACGAGCTGATAGTCATGTGGATCAACGCAGCATCGAAGAACTGCTTGCGCAGCATATTCAGAGGTTCGGGTGGAATTTCGTCGTCACGCTAAAGGAAGGTCGAACTTCGTGGCGAGAATGATCTTCTCGCCGGACTTGGTCGAGTAGTTGCTTTAAGGATGAGATCTCCAATGGTTCGATGGGATGATCTTCGATGGTGGTGCAGGATACTGTAATGGTCGTCGATGTAGAACTCTATGCTTCTTATTACTCTGCTTGTTATAGCTTTGTATATTTGATGTCGTTCTTGAATGATCCTTTGCCCCATGTGCTTATGGGTATTTATAGAGTTAATTTGAATGGGATAAGAAAAGGCTTATAGGGAGAGTGGATGAGTGGCGAAGTAGAGAAGTGCCTGAAAAAACATGGTGCTTGGTGCACAAGGTTGATGTCGTGGGCAAGGAAATAAGGCATTTATTAGTTGTGATATTTTTACAACTTTATCATGTGAGTGTGAGATTTTGTTATTCTTTTTCTCTATTATAATTTCTCTTCTTTTTTTTTTTTCTTTTGGGCTTAGGTTTATTAATCTGACTGGGCATGGGATGCAAGAACCCGATTGGCCTATAAAAATATAATGGGCTTAAGTTTTCACGAATTGGATTGTTTTGTAACTGTGATCATTATATGAATTTCATCTGATAATATTAGGAGGTCAAAATTTTTGGTGTCTACACAATGTGAAGGAGGACATTGTGATAGAGAAGGGGAAGGGGAAGGGGAAGAAGAAGGAAAAGGAGAAGGAGGATGGTTATTAAGGGTTTGAAGCTAATAGTTGGATTGATGAGAGTTAAGGATTTCAAGCTAACTCCTTGATTAAGGAAAGCCTATGGAAAATTTAGGAAGAAGATGAGGATGAGTTAGGGAACAATAGGGAGGGCTGGAAAGGGTGAGGCTGAGGCTGAGGGTGTGGCTGAGGGAGAGAAGAAGGATGAGAAAAATGGTTGAAAAAAGAGGCAATCTAAAAATCTAATCAGACCGGCAAAGCAAATGAAGAAGCGAAAGGTTAAGGAGCCTCAGGAGCTTTCTTGTGGTGGATTTCGTCTCAAAGACAAAATGATCGATCTTTTTGCAACAGTTTATGAAGAAGTTGATCACAAGTAAACAAATCATGTGTTTTTCTGATTATGCATTATTATTATCCTTGATCGATAAGTAATATGTCGTTATATGTATCCATGTATCACGGCCGTGGTTTGGGAATTTGAGGGATATGATATGCGAGGAAGTGATGTCCTTTACTTATTGTCCAATGAACCCAAACAACCACTTGATAGAGATACCATCAATTCATATTTAACGTCAACGTGCGACAGACGAGATATCGATTTTTTACGAACAGAGGTTGTGACATGTTTCTGTCAAAACTTCGAATCATTTCTTACAGTCTTAACGTTATTCGCACCTTCGAACCATTTTTTTTAATTTTATTTCCCTCGAGAGTATATTGCGCATATCATCAAAGACAAGAGAAAGGCACCAAAAAGTGACACTCTTAGCTCGTTCCTAAATGGAATCAACAAGGGTTACAAGAAAATGCTGTAACGACTCGACAAAAACATATTTTTATCTTGCCGATATCTATTGTACCCACTTCTTGACAAAACAAGGTGGCATTGGACTCTCAGAGGCAACCTCTGTTTTATATGATATTGCATGGTTGTGGATGTCAAAGAAAGGGAAATCAAGCACTACAATTTGTTGTGGACCAGAAGAATGAACGGACCTTTGGCTGAAGGAGTGGTGAGCAATATATTATAACCTTGACTGAAGTATGTCATGGTGCATGTTTTTTAATGTTTCAAAAGCTATGTTAACTATTGTATTTTCTTTGTACAGATGGAATTCATTGTCGACTATATTAACGTGGTTTTATGGGATTGAGTTTGTTGTGAACGAGTGAAAACACATGATCGACAGCCGACAACAAGAAGAAGGTATGGATTGTGCTGTCTTTGTATGTATGTGGGTCAAATGTTTTGTAAGTCAATTATAGGTACCTTCCAGAACGGTTGACATCGGCTTGAAGAGGACAAAAATCGCGCTTCAGTTCTTACATGAAAAACATTATGTTTGGTAAGATAAATCGCTGGACTGAAATGTCTTTGTGTTAATGTTAAAGTGGATGTTTCTTTTTGGATGAAACTTAGACTGGTTGATGTTGATGTGGATGTTTCTTTTTGGATGAAACTTAGACATGGATGAAACTGTTTTGTTGAATCGCAGTACTACATCTTATTATATTTTTCATCTTTTTGTTCTGTCCTGTACTACTTTTTTGTGAAATGTCAAACGGGTTGTTAATGGTATACTGTATCTTGGTTTGTGTCTCAACTTTAAGTATGTACATTTACCTGAGGCTACATGAACTTGCATGAGGTTACATGAGGTTACATAAACTTATATTTCATGTTGATCAAAAGCTAAATGAGATTACATGAGGTTACTTCATACTTAACATTGAACACAAACCATTACATTGATCATGATGTGTGACTTATAAACTTACATTGAGACACAAAATTTATAAACCATGAGGTACATTGATCATGTTTCAAGACTTACATTGATAATTTTGGTGGAGTGAACTTACCAAATGTGAAGTTGTACCTTGTAAGGTTCATAAAGTTGATGTTACCAAATACCAAATAATACCAAATACCAAAAAATGTTAAGTTCGATGTGTCACTTTAATCTAAAGATCTTGATCTAGACTGTTTATTCATGTTGATGTAAACATAGATTTGACAAAGGTATACTGCATCTTATTTTTTGTATCCTGGAAAATACATAAATTTAACTTATTTAATCCTTTTTTGACCAAATTGTCCTTCCAATTAAATAGATTTGGACCAAATTGTCCTTCCAATTCAACATTGTGGGCCACATTGACCTTCAATTGGTCCTTTTGTCAACCACTACCCATCGAATCAAACCCTAATTTCCCTTTACAATCATCCATCACCCCCTAATTCCATTGTTCTACCACGACTTCTCCATGCGCAGATCACTACAATCAAGCACGAATGACGGTGCCCATTCCTTCGTTACCTACACAGCTTAGTATTATCATTGCCGTAAGATTCCCCTAATCCGGTCCAAAAAGAAGCACGAAAGGTAAACTGTACTTCAAATGTGAAGATTGTGGATTTTTCTCTTGGTGTCGCCCAATGGAGAATCGATTTCACGAATCACGACTTTTGTTAGTAATAATTGTGGGCATTGCATTAGTCGATAGGGTCAAAGCTTGGGGATTGTCGTCGGGTTCTTGAAAACGGCCATTGTTTCCGTTGCTGCTATAGGTGTATTGACGTTGTTGCTTAAATGATGTAATTTTCCTAATTGATCTAGTTGTTTGGGTTTGTATTTGAATCTGGTACATGGAGAATTGTGGTTGTTTGGGTTTGTAATGGAATCTGGTTAATCCAAGTACTCTTTTTTAGAATTGTGATGCAAACTGACAATTTTATACTGCAATTGTTATGTTGAGAACTGTAATAAAATTTACTGTAGTAAGGTTCAAAATTACTCTAATAAGGTTCAACATTACTGCATACTATAGTAGCCCCTGAACAACTTCACTGCCAAAGTAACAAGCGTTAATGTGTAAGGCTCAGGGGGCCACTGCAATAAGTTTTAGGGGCTAGTGCAGTAATGTTTTGGGGCTGCTGTAGTAAGTTTCAGAACCTTACTGCAATAGCCCCTGAACCATTTCACTGTCAAACTAACAAGCTTTACTACAGTAAAGTTTCGCATATTAGGATTTTGAACATCATAACAAGTGTCAATATAAAAGATAGCTCAAAATCAATAAATACGGATCATATTACAGAGTCATAATACGACGGCTACTTCAATGGGATTCTGACATATTACAGAGTCTCAAATAACCGTTAATAAAACGTTACGATAATAGTACTCGAGCATTGTAATCCTTCAATAGGATTCTGACATGTTCTCCTATTATGCCCGCGTATTTTGCATCGCGTACATTTGATTGGCCGCAACATAACCTGTGATGGGATTCTTCGTGTCCTACGATGTCCCGGTTGTGAAGGAACATTAGACGAGATTATCGACATTTGGTTCTGATTATGTTGAAAATATGGCTGTGTTGGTCCATTTGGCATCGGATTGATGATCTCCCTGTAGGTAATCCTATAACTCTCGATTGTGAAGTATCTGTCGCAATAGCTATGCAAAGCTTCACCGTTTGCCTCAATGCACGGATATGCATGTTTATAAGAAATTTCATTTATTTGCAATGCTCTGCAATTGCAACTCCTTGCCAGCAAGTCCACGCCATGGGTTTTTTCTTGATCAACAACCTCGGATGTTGTACGGCTAGCACAAACAAGGATCAGTTAACGACTCCCTTTGTATACTTCAGCCAATTTCTTTTGTTGTGCAGGGCACAACACCTAGTGGTCGTCAAGACTTCTTTCTCGTCTTTTGCACATGAGCTTTGTGATTTGTACACGAATCTTATCCACCATTGCCGTGACTTGTAGGTGACGAGCATCTCGAATCCAGCTATTGAAGCTTTTTGCCAAATTGTTCGTCATAATATCCCATTGATAACCACGAAACAAAGCGTTTGACCAATATTTCTCATACAAGTGCGGATACTTTGTTAGTACCTACCATGAATAAAACAAATCAAGAATTTTTGAATGAAAATGATCAATTATAAAGATTCGTATGTAAAGGTTAGAATTCAACCTTTCTTGAAATTGTCAACAAGATGACGAAGACAACACGAATGATGAGTACCAGGAAAACACATTGGAACGGCACGAAGAAGTCCACTGTGACGATCGAAGAAGAACACATATCACAGGCAATCTCCACCATTGAAAGGAGGCAGTGCATTAACTAGCTACATGCAAAACCATTCCTAATTCTCATTGTTTTCGGCACTAACTAAACCAAAAGCAATCGGAAAAATCCCACCACCAACATCCTTTGCAGTAGCACTCAAGAGGCAGCCTTTATACCAACTTTTGAGAAATGTTCCATCCAAGCAGACAGCAGGTGTACAACCACTCACAAAACTGATCAAGTAGGCTTTAAAACAAATGAACAGCTGCTTGAACTGAGAAGTATCTATCTCGAGTTTGTACTCCGCTAGACTTCCCAGATTAGTGACCTTCAAGGTTGGAAATACCATCTAAGGTAATCAAAGGAGCATTTAGCTCTACCATGAATTTCTCCCAATGTAACTTCTTTGTCACGCTATGCATGATGATATTGAAGATGGACACCATAATTTTGTTGAATGTCAGACACAATCTCAACCAACCTATAGCTTGGAGTCCGTCTCAAGTTCCTCTTCACAATATTTGAATCCCACACCAACTTTGCTTTAGGATGTCCTCTACTAGAAAAACCAATCTCACAACGATGAGTCAGATTACAACGACATATAGAGAGCCCCCCTGATCGCTTGGACCTTGTAGCACAGACACACCATTTGCAAGCCTCGTTTGGGCAAACAACAATTATCTTTTCGCTAACAATTTTTTTGAAGATGAAATAACGGTTTATCGCAATCACATAGTTTCTAACAGTGACCCGAAACTCCTATGCATCACCAAAGATCTGACCTTCTCCTCAAATACGATCACGCCAATTCTCAATAGAAATGTTATCACTGCTTGGAGCAGTAGTGCAGCTTGACTGTCGTCACGTGAAGACCTACAAAACACAGGTAAAAAGTAAAGAAAGAATTTGCCACATTTCTAATAAAAAAACAAAAAGAAAAACACATACTACACCGTATATAATATGAATGTTAGCTTCCTAATTTATGCTGCATATTCTTAACTTTGTACAACAAAATACAACATCTATGCTGTCTTCTCTTATCAGACTCCATCAGATTTCAACCAAGGTAAACTCAAACAACCAAATTCAAACAACCAAATAACTCACCAAATAACACTTTTTAATGTCTTTTTACCTTGTTTCTTGATGAAAGCTTAAAGAAGACAATCTTGTAAGGGGATTGGGGGGAGGATCTATCTTCTTCGAGGCCACCACTTCAAAGATTCTATTATTTGTGCATTGACGAACATAGCACATGTTCGATACATCTCCATCATCTGTGAGCGTGACATGATCTTGAAGTTGAGGCGCAAGATACTTCAATGTGATTGACACTGGGAAGATATGAGAACATTTATTCATGAGTTATTCATACACATCCACAAGGGTCATCGAATTGCGTATGTTAATAGAAACTAATTCTACTACATATCGACAAAGAACAACAAGCTTAATGTCTAGTGGAAGAAGTTTTTCGAAGGTACTCATCACAAAGAAAAATGCAAAATCGATTGAATTCAAGGAATGCAAGGTGTGTTTTACACCAAGCTCAATCGAATGAATTCAAGGGATGCATAGAATCGGGTGACTGCAATAAGCTCAATGCTTGTGCTAGAATTCAGATTGAACGCTTGGGCTCAGGTGAATGCAACAAAATCAAGTAATGATTCGAATTCAATTGAATTGAAGGGTGAGTAATAGTTCGGATAGGCTGGTGGATGAATTATTGAAGGAAGTTGAGGAAAATATTTTTGTGGGTTTTTGGTGGGAATTTCAATCATGATGGGAAGAGGGACTGTGGGAATTGGGTCAATGATGCTGGGATTATGGGGGTGAATTATTAAATGGGGAGTAAGTTGTGAATTAAATCATTTAAAAAAATATAGTATAGGTGAAACACATTTTGGGGATTTATAGCCAACTAGATTACTAACCCGTGCGTTGCACGATAAAAAACAATAATAGATAAAAATAGGATTAGATTAACTAAAATATTAATTGTAATTTATATCTATGTCACTAAAAGATTCACCACTCGTCCATGTAAGTTTTGAATCATAGTAAATTTATCATAGAATGAAGTAACCCCATGTCAGAATTGAATCAAGATCAATTTTTCATGTAAGTTCATGCAAGTTAATGAAATTACGTTGGTACAATTGTCCATGTAAGTGCATCAACCCCTATACAACCTCATATTAACATTAATTATCTTCATGAACATTAATTTTGATACTATTGTCCTTATTTTATCTTCAGGAAGCACAAACCATTCCATATAATAGGTTGACAAAGGAAATTCGGAAGTATAGGATTAAACCAAGATGTAGTATACAAGTAACAACCTGTTATACATTTATACACAATGCAGTATAAGAGATAACAAAACGATGATAAATATAATAAGATGAAATACTTAAATTAAAAGTTACAGTACACCAAGAAAACAAGCTAATCATTTCTGAGGCAATGTAGTATAAAATATAGCAAACACATTATTCATGTAATAAAATGCAGTACAGAGTACATCTCATTATACATCCTTTTTAAAAACAACCATGTCGACAATAGAGTAAAGAGTACATCATAATCAATGTCCCTTCCAAAAACAACCTTGTCCATAAACACCCAAGCAGGATAGATTACATGTGACACAATATTTCAAAACAGTTTCTTCAACATCCTATCCGAACACATCGAAGCTATTCAGCCCTCTGATTTCTCCTTCCAAACACAATACTCAACCGTTAAGAAGGACAAAGCGATCTCTGACCTTTTTAAGTCATTGTCAACCATTCTCGAACGTGTTTTAACTGACTCACAAAAATTCAATCCACATACAGACAAAGATATCCCAATCTACACCTCCTTCTTGTTATCGATAGTCAGTCATGTGTTTTAACTCGTCAACATCGAAATCAATCCCATAAACCACGTTAATGTAGTCCGTAATGAATTCCATTTGTGCACGTCCCTTGAAAATTGACACACAAACCGCAATTCCTCATACCTACTATCACAAAAATGTGTTGAATGGAACAAAAACATCAACGCCAACAACCATACCAGGAGGTTCAGAATTCCACTTCGTGACGATTGCTTTGAGACGAGGTGAAGTTACAAGTAACCACCACGTGTACAAAAAAGGACCAAAATGGGTGTTTCTCAACTTATTACGACACAATCCCGACAACACCTTGTTCAAATCCAACATCATTTTGTAGAAAAAAGAAAAAAGAAATAGAACAACAACATTGCAAGTCAGGTGGTCTTTATATCTTTTTCGTTGTTGTATTTGGATCCTTTTGTTCTTCGCCTCTTCCTTTGCTTTTGCTCCCCGTTGATTCGGTTCTCATAGTCTGATTCTCCTTTCGATGGATTTCTCACCTTCAATTGTCTTGAATTTTCCACATTTTCCTCGAACTGGCCAGATTTCTTCCTGCTTTTCCTCCTTCTCTCTTTTCCCATGCTCGATTGTGGTGGTGGTGTTAACTTCAAGGGTTTCAATTGTGGTGATGGTGGTGATGTTTGTGTCTGGTGTTTCGATTGTAGTGTAGGATTTTGTGGTTTCAATTATGGTGGGGCATTTGGTGGTTTCGATTCTGGTGGTTTCAGTTGAATTGGAGAGCTTGCAGAGTGAAGAGGGAGAAATGAGCATATGGTGGGGTTTCATGATTAAAAAATGTAAAAAGGAAAAATGGGGGAAATCTTTCTTTGACTTGTTGATTTGGTGTGGGTATAAAATAATAGGGTTGTGGGGGTATATTAAGTAAAGTGAAGTATGAAATTAAGATGGGGAATAATGTGTAAATGAAAGTGAAATGGAGAGTAAGATTCTAACGCCATGAAAATTATCCAGATTAGCTACCACATGATATCACTGTCGCTGGAGATAGAAGTCCGTAACAAGGCAAGTTGTGACATGGTTTACATGAAAGAACGTAAGGGGAAGCGATAGAAATACAATTACATAATGCAACCTCAGATACCAAACATAACATTTGATCATCACATATTACATTCTCAAATATAGAATATTATACATTACTTAAGTACCAAATTCAAATAGCAGGAAGATACAGTCTGTCGTTATTACAATTATCCGAAGTTTGGCCTTAAGACCTAACACTACAGAATGTCACAATTATTACACGCGGGACCTACATCAACAAACAGCTACTGTGAGGCCAAACCATCATCACCCAAACCTAGTGAGAAAAAAAAAAGAGAAATGAAAGAAGAACCCGTGAGAAAGGAATCGCTTATTAGACCCCTTTATTATGGGATGTCGTGTGCTATGATATGTGCATGTTTCATAGCACGATATGTCTAACAATATATCTAAACCTCTTCATTAAAGTGAATTTAACCTTTTTCAGTCCTATGTCATAATCATTCTGTTCAATCCTTTACTTTATTTATTTCCCATATTTGTATCCTGACACTAATCTATCCCATCAAGGTATATAAATTATCAAGAAAATGACACTATACATGATTCAGTGGAGATTCTTTTCACTTCCAAACTACGACCACACAATATAGTAAGGGGTTCCCTTCCCTTATCCTCTACGACCCGCAAAGGTCGTACCGTCGATTAGCTCCCAGCAAGTGAATGTACAGCATCCGAATTGCCAGGGTGGCTAAATCCTGTCACAATCTCGAGTCCCTGCAAACAATTTCTCAACCACCCCTATTGGCTCCCTGTAAGCGACTGCCTAGTATCCGAGTTGCTAGGGTCAGCCTAACCTTGCCGTAATCTCGGGTCCCTACAACCAAGTGTCGGACAACCTCGATGGTCATGTCGTCTGCACGCGAAGGAGAAAGCTAACCTTTCCTCCTTCACTAGTAAGCCGCATATTCATGTTCCGGTGAGCTCGACCCGAAGTGAGATTCTATACTCACGATTGACTTAGCTTAAAAATTAGAATTATATACCTAAAATTTATTTATTTATTGTACGCCATTTTATAATACTCCCTCCATCCCACAAAGAAATGCAACCTTTTGACCGGACACGCGTGCAACGACGATCAAACGTAGTTTTTTTGTAAATTTGTCATGAAACATCAATGGTTATGTAAGTTACGTACCTCAACCTAATACATGTTGCGGAACGATTAGATGTGATTTGATATGAGAATGAGACTTGTATTCTTGCATATAGAATAGTGCAAAATACGTATAAGTTGTATTCTTTGTAAGACTGAGGGATTATTAAGTACTACCACGAATGTTAATTAGCTAAGGCCGGTATTTCCTTTAATTATGTTATTCCTTATTATTATAATTATCATTTAAAGTTGGTTTATCCAATTATACACAAACCCACATGTTGTCAGTAACCTCATCATATTATGACCATACATGAGTCAAATTATATTCGTAACCTAACATCACCATGTGTCGCACCCACACTACTCATCACACATAACCCTAACAATACCACTCTGTACCACCATCATTGCCCCCAACTCACCACAACCCGCAGATCATCGTATCACCACAATCTCACCAATTCACATCATACTACTATAATCATCACATGATATTTATTTCAAATAGGTCGAAAAGGGGTTGGGTTACCTTACACGAGAGGGGATCGAGCGGGGAATAATTGGTGTTTGAGATGGGCGTCAACGACAGCCTGTGATCGTAACTGGTCGGCGCTGTGGGTTGGAAAGGGAAAGGTGTGAGGCTGGCGGCGGCGACGACGACAGGGGCTAGCGACGACGGCTACGAGGCTGGAAGGGAGGAGAGGGGGGAGGAAAGAGGGGGCAACGATGGTGGCTGTGGGATGGGGAGGGGGAGAAGGGAGAAGGATGGCATGGCAATAGTGGTGGCTCGGTGATGGCTCGATAGTGTATTTGGTAAAATATCTGCAACGATCGTTTGGAAATGATGCTATATGGTTTGAATTGTCATGAATAATTTGAAGACTATGAAGAAGTTTGGATGCATAACGATGAATTTTCTAATGATGTTTTGAGTTATGAAGATGTGTATAATGCATATGAAGTCGTTCATGAGTTTTTTGGTTCGTTTTGAAGCTTTTTTGGTGAATTTATTAGATGCCATGACCGTTACAAGAGTCATAACGATCGTGACAAAAGAAAAATACAATCTTGAGAGGATTCCACGATCACGATCGTGACCATACCTGTCACGATCGTGATGAAGCCAGAAAACTATCCAGATTGATCCAGCACAATGGTCACGATCATGACCAGGCCTCACGATTGTGACCTAATTTAACCATAAGATATTTTTGAGATTTTCATGCGATTTTCTTCAGATTTATTAGGGTTTTGTTTTTTTTTTATAAATACACCATGTGGTGTTCGTTCTTATGAGTTCTTAGCAGCTAGATATCGAGTTAGAAACCCTAGTTCCTCATTCTTTTAGGTTTTAGATTAGATCTCAATTACTTTTATTCTTCGTTCGTGTTACTCGGATTGGATTTTCAGAGTTTAGATTAGATCTCAAGTACTTTCGTTGATTATTTATGCACTTTAGTCATTGGATTCAATCTATGTTGATCATGATGATTGCTTTAACATATTTTTCAATGTTTGTGTTGCTTTCCAATATCATGTCTGAGTAGATTGGTTAGTAGGGAGTTTTCATGATGACACAAAGCGAAGGGATTATGAGATTTCTTTTATTTGTCAATTGAATTTGATTTGTTTTACGTGAATGATGTCAAAGATTGAAACTTTAACATAGTTGATGTATAATTTCACTTAGATTGACCACCTAAATGACTTTATACATTAACTATAATATGATTAGCTTATGAATGCTTCTAAATTGATCACTTAGATGTATTAATAGGTTGATCTAATGATTCAAACTATTTTGGTCATGTGAAGTAGCAACTAAATAAATTCTAGACCAAGCAATCTTATTATAGTTTATTTAATTAGGATCTTTTGACATATGAATGAGTAAACCAAGTTGTCTTGATATTAATCCATGTTTGGTGTGTCCTTTGATTAATTCAATTATCTGTTTTTATGTATTCATGCTATCATGGCATATAAGGTAGATAATTAGTTTAATTATTTAAGCTATCTTGATAATTAGAACCCTAGAGAACGTAACCAAAGGTATCACCTTTATTAACAAAACCATTAATATATAAATCACTATTAATTCATAATCTTTACATTCAATGGTTAATGCTTAAACTGAGTGAGGTTATAAGGATTCTCCCTAACATTTAATTCCAAAGGATTAGAAGAAAAGTCCAAGATGATCACTATGTTTTTTCATTTATATTATATTTAGTAATATGACAAAATAGGATGAATATGGACATATTATATACAAAAATATCAAGGATACCTATCATCACATTATTAGACCAATGATATGATACAAAAGAGGAAGAATTACCTAGGTAAAATTCAAAACATTACTTAACACGATTTTACGAAAGTGAAAAACATCTTGTATGAAAACAAGCATAACTCTTTACACAAACCTCCATTTGATGTGATTCAAAGTGCACTAGAAAGAAGACATTTAGAGGTTTCCAATGATATAAAGTTCATAGCTTAACCCAACTGGAGTTGAAAAAACCATTATTTACAAAGTGAGACCAGTAACCAAAAAATTTCAACAACAAAGTGTCACATGACTCGAAAATGACTTGTTTTAATACAAACATATATCAAACACATGCAATAATACTCAAAACACTCCAACAACTAATTAAAGTAGTAAAATAACTTAAAATGGCACGAAAATTTATTTGAATACATGAAAATGCACCTAAAGTCAAGTGTAAAATAATGTAAATAAGTGATATAAATGTCACTTATCAAATCCCCGCACTAAAATTTTGGTCGTTCCGAGCAAAACAAGCAAGAAAATGTGAAGTTTAAAAGTCACTAGCATAGGGAGTCACGGTTGCATTTGGCGTATGCAACAAGCCCTTTAAACCCCTAGGTCACCCTAGTGGACGAGGAAGGTCTCGTGAGGGTTTTTAGAAGATATACCCACAAAATCCATCAGTTTTAACGTTTTTTTTTTTTTAAATTAACATCACGTTTTAGAAAGAGTGAAAGATGTAATAAAACTTGTAAATGTATATTTGACAATGATAGATCATGAACCAGTTTGAATAAGACAAATATGAATTTCCTTATCATGGCCCTAACATTATGTCTCTTATTCTCACGTCTCTCATAAAGAAGCATGAATACTGCAAAAGAGGATACAATCATGAGTAGCAATTAAGAAGTCGTGCAAACTCATATCTCATTACCATAGCAAACAACAAAGTCTCATTATCATGGTATAGACAGCAACGATCTTTCCATCTTACCATCCTCACACTAGAATGTCACAAAGACCTAAGTTTGGGTGAAAATTTCAAATAAGGTGACTGGCCGGCTTGTTGTTTTGAGGAGCATATAAGTAGTGGGTTTGGGTCAGGGATAGTGAAAAAGGTATTTGGTTATACCTTCATCTCAGAATCTCAGTTTGTAACCACCTCAGTAGACAACCATCTTCCAAGAAACATGTAACCCGTATATTTTCTGAGCTATCTTTTCATAAACTTATTTCCTTTGTTTTTTTTTTTTAACTTCTTTTTTTCTTTCAATGAAATCCCTCCTTGTGTCGCATGTGTACATCAAACATAACTCCATATATAAGATAACACAATCCCATACTTGAGATATAGAAGCTCATGAAATGTGTTTAAATTAGGTTCTTTGAGGAGTTAATGTGTTTAATATCAAGAAAGGAAGGGATCAAGATCAACGTCGTTATGAAAAAGGCCACAGATAGGTAAATGGTTTTTTCTTTCAAGGAAAAGGTTGCTTGGCCTTTGTGAAATCCATAGAACGAAGTTGACGATTCCACAACCCAATCGACGTCTTACCTAATTTCATGTTAGCATAAGGAGACAGTGTCTGCATTTAATAAATAGAAGAAGCTTACAATCATATTAGTCACTCATTACCCCAATATAGGTACCTTTTAGTGACTAATATTTTGTGGACACTCATACTTTCAAAAAGAGAATTTGGATTTGATAGAGGTCTCACAAAGTCTCTCAATCGCTCAAACACAACCTAAGGCCATAACAGGTCAATTCCGACTTGGAATATGCTTAACCTCTCATGATCATCATAATCTTATATTCACTCAAACTCATTTTTATTTTATTTTTTTGAGGTTGTTTTTTTTTTTTTTAAACTTTTGAAAAACATTTTTTTTAACTATAATTTATGTACATTTTCTAAAATAATACACCACACAAAACGTAATAAAAGCTTTATTAATATCACATAGACACCCTCTTACAACCAAAACACTATAGAGTAGAACAAAATATGAACAACACTGTAACACCTAAGAACAAAGCAAGTGGAATCATGATAAATTGCACTACAAGATCGAATTCTTCAGGGGGGTCAGGAAGAAACCAGCCATCAAACTGAACGCAGTGGCCATGAGAACAATCCACAAAACCATTGCAAGCAGCATACCAACCAAGTACAGACATACTAGTTTCATCCATGGATGCATTTTAGTGTTCGTTTGTTTTTTTCTTTTTGCTTTTTGGAGAGGAAATAAAAAGTGAAGAAACTTTAAACCACGAAAGACTTCGATGAGTTTCACTACTTATTTATACTAGATAAGATAATAACTAAATAGAAAGATAAAATCTAAACAAAATCTAAGGTATCAACTATCATTAAAAAGCGTCTGATTGCGAAGCAATCTAATTGTCATGCGCGGACGATTTTTTCAAACCAAAACAAAACCACTCAAATCAGAACTCATTAACACAAAAGATAATAAAATAAGGACAGATGTACATATTTACAACACGCAAATATGTACATATTTACAAATAGTAAGGCATAATTTAACATAGTCAAGGGGAAAAAAAAACTAATTGTTTTCAATGTTAGTTTTTTTTTCGCTTTTTCTTTTCACATTTTTTTACATTTTGTTTTGTTTTTTTTGTCTTTTTTTTCAAATTTTTTTAAAAATAATTTACAAACAACGCGACACACCCCTTTTCCTAGGGGGTTCAATGTCCTCATTGAAACAATATTACGTAAAACACACAACAAGAGAATAGAAAACCACAAGAGAATACAGATAAAAAGAGAAAGTAGTGAAGGATGGGACACTTAACTTCGTATGGAAAATGGATGAAACAAGATTCAAAATCGCGATAGGCAACCGCTCCCCCACACTTAATCTATCAAATACCTGCAACACATGAACAACACAACCAAATTAAAGAGATAATATACAAAGCAAAAAGAAAAAAAAATACTCAGTCTGTCATCCGAATACTCATGAAATGCAATGCTTATCATGAGGAAACCCCTGTGGAGAGATTTGATCAAGATCAACAAGAGTTTTATTTTGTGCATATAATTCATGTGGTAACCAATGAACACGAGGCTTCACAAGTGACACAGACATAACCGGTACTTTTCCTCTTTTTACACGGTTCTTTAAATTAATGCTTTGCAAACTCCGCCTCAAGTCCTCTTTGGCTTTTTCCAACTCCTCTCGAGGCCTTTGATTTTCATTCTCGAGTAGCTTGGAAGCTTCTTGAAGCTGCAACACTTGATTACTAACAGGATTCATTCCCAGGATTACAAATATAGTTAAACCGATATAAGCTAGATAGTATTGCAAGAAAAATAACACAAAGTGAGGAATTCACATATGGATTTTATACTACTCTAAAACACACTAAGAAACACACACTTAAATGGAAATAACACGGGTTGCCTCCCGAGCAGCTCTTAGTTTTACGTCTTTAGCTACACGAATATTCTCAAGTGTCATTCAACACCAAGGAGGCCAATTTTTCCTTTCCTCCATCAACATAGGCCTTTAATCTTTGACCGTTCACCTTGAATTTCCCTTGTGTGCCTTCAATTTCAACTGCTCCGTGCGGAAAAAAATATGTAATGGTAAAAGATCCAGATCAACGTGATTTTAATTTATCAGGAAATAATCTCAAACGGGAATTGAATAGCAAAACGCTATCCCCGATAGAAAACTCCCTATGCAAAATTCTCTTGTCATGCCAAAGCTTTGTTCGTTGTTTATATATTTTTGCATTCTCATAAGCATCGTAACGAAATTCCTCCAATTCATTCAATTGGAGGAGACCCTTCCCTTCTGCATTTTTCAAGTCGAAGTTAAGATATTTGGTTGCCCAATATGCACGATGTTCCAACTCTAAAGGAAGATGGCATGCCTTACCAAACACTAGTTTATATGGTGAAGTGCCTATTGGTGTTTTGTACGCTGTCTTATATGCCCACAACACATCGTCCAGCTTTATGGCCCAATCTTTGCGTGCAGAATTAACCGTTTTCTCCAAAATTTCTTTCAATTCTCGATTAGATACTTCAACTTGACCAGAAGTTTGGGGATGATAAGGTGTTGCAACCTTATGTTTCACCCCATACTTGGAAAGCGACACATCCAATCATTTATTGCAAACATGTGTCCCTCCATCGCTTACAAGTGTACGCGAAGTCCCGAACCTAGTCAAAATGTGTTTTTCATGAATTTGAGTACCACCTTGGAATCATTTGTAGGGGAAGCGATAGCCTCAACCCATTTTGATACATAATCCACAGCAACAAGGATGTACTAATTTCCACAAAACTTAGGAAAAGGGCCCATGAAATCTATACCCCAAACATCGGAAAGCTCGACTTCAAGGATTCCACTTTGGGGTATTTCATGTCTCTTAGAGATTGTTCCTGTCCTTTGACATTTGTCACAAAGAGAGACATATATGAATGTATCTTTATACAAGGATGACCAATAAAATTCACTTTGTAAAATTTTAGTTGCCGTCTTATTACCCCCGAAGTGACCCCCATAATCCGATGAATGACATGGTATAAAATATCTTTCACTTCCTCTTCAGGGACACATCACGATGAACTCTATCAGGATAACTCTTGTATAGGTAAGGTTCATCCCAAAAAAAATGTTTTATTTTTGAGAAAAATTTCTTTCTTTGCTAGTAGGATTGGTCTGGCGGTAACGTACCACTGACCAAGTAGTTAGTATGGTCCGCGAATCAAGGTAACTTTTTATCAGAAACAACAAAGAGTTGCTCATCTGGGAATGACTCTTTAATTGGTGTCTCATAAATCTCCATGCTAAAGACGAGATAAATGGTCTGTAACCATGTTCGCTATTCCCTTTTTATCACGGATTTCAAAATGAAGCAAAACCCACCTTATCAATCAGGACTTTGCTTCTTTCTTTGCCACCAAGTATTTTATAGACGAGTGGTCTGTATAGACCACCACTTTACTTTCCATCAAATATGTGCGAAACTTTTCAAAAGCAAAGACAACAACTAATAATTTTTTCTCCGTTGTTGCATAATTTATTTGAGCATTGTTCAAGGTATGACTCGCATAATAAACAGTGTGGAACATTTTATTCATGTGTTGCCTAGCACAGCTCCAACTGCATAATCGCTCGCATCGCACATTAGTTCAAATGGTAAATCCCATGATGGTGCGATAACTACAGGTGCAGTTATGAGAGCATTTTTCAAATGCTCAAATGCTTTCATGCATTCATCACTAAAATGGAAGGCTGCATCCTTTTCTAACAAGCAACATAATGGTTTTGAGATTTTTGAAAAGTCCTTAATAAATCTTCTGTAAACACCAACATGACCAAGAAAATTTTGAACTCCTTTGACTGAGGATGGAGGTGGTAACTGTTCTATTACTTTGACTTTAGCTCGATCCACTTCCAAACCTTTTGCAGTGACCTTATGACCTAGGACATTACCTTCTTGTACCATGAAATGGCACTTCTCCCAGTTTAGAACAAGGTTTGTCTCCTCGTATTTTTTAAGAACAAGTTAGATGTTTTAACCAAGAGTCAAAATCAACTCCAAAGACCGAGAAGTTATCCATAAAAACTTCAATATATTTTTCCACCATGTCGGAAAATATTGCCATCATACACCGTTGAAAGGTAGCCGGGGCATTGCAAAGGCCAAAAGACATTCTTCAATAAGCAAATGTCCCATAGGGACAAGTGAAAGTGGTTTTCTCTTGGTCTTCCGGTGCTATACAAATTTGATTGTAGCCCGAATAACCATCAAGAAAACAATAATAGGAATGCCCTGAAAGTCTATCAAGCATTTGATCAACAAAAGGAAGGGGAAAATGATCCTTCCTTATTGCTTTGTTTAACTTACGAAAGTCAATGCACACCCTCCAACCTGTTACAGTTCTTGTTGGGATTAGCTCATTATTTTCATTGGCAACAACTGTGATTCCTCCTTTCTTGGGTACGACCTGAACCGGACTCACCCATGAACTATCGGAAATTGGATATATGATACCCGCATCAAGTAACTTGACAACTTCTTTCCTTATCACCTCCTTCATGTTGGGATTAAGGCGGCGCTGATGTTCAATAGATGGTTTATGATCATCCTCTATTAGAATACGGTGCGTGCAGTAAGATGGGCTAATTCCCTTGATATCAGAAATTGTCCAGCCAATTGCACTTTTGTGCTACCGTAAAATACAAAGGACACGTTCTTCTTGTTCAGGCTCAAGATTTGATGCAATTATGACCGGTAGTGTTGATGACTCTCCTAAAAACACATACTTGAGATGTTTAGGGAGTTATTTAAGTTCTAAGGGAGTACTGATTGCAGGTTCCTCATCAAGATTTGTTTCTTTTTGCTTGAGCTCATAATTAATATCCTTATTCATCTCATGTGGATCATTTCCAACATACTCCTCTAAGTTAGGATCCTCAAAAAGAAGAAAAAACAAGAGGATTAGTCCTCATGTTTTCATGCATCACACTTGCAATGCAGTTATTAATAACCTCAGCTCTATGACATGACTCGATTTAATTAGGATACCGTATAGCTTTGAAGACATCAAACTTTATTTCATCATCTTGGACCCTAGAACGAGTTGGCCTTCTTGAATATCGATAAGAGCTCTTCCTGTTGCTAGAAATGGTCGTCCCAAAATAATTGGAATGTCCACATCTTCTTCCATATCAACGACTATAAAATCCACAGGAAATATGAACTTATCTACTTTCACTAAAACATCCTCAATCGCACCTCGTGGATATTTGATTGATCTATCAGTAAGTTGAAATGAGACGGTTGTAGGTTAGCCTCCCCCATACCAAGCTTCTTATATATAGACAATGTCATAAGAATAATTGATGCTCCAAGATCACAAAGGGCTTTTCCAAAATGCAACTTTCCCATCGTACAAGGGATAGTAAAACTACTTGGATCTTGTTGTTTTGGTGGGAGTTTGTTTTGTATGATAGCACTATACTCTTTTGTGAGTGTCACAGTCTCATACTTCTCCAACTTTCGCTTGTTGGAAAGAATTTCCTTCAGAAACTTTCCATGACTTGGCATTTGAGCCAAAGCATCTGCAAATGGAATATTAATGTGAAGCTTTTTGAAAACTTCAAAAAAAAAAAAAAAAATCAAATTGTTTATCCAACTTTTGTTTTTGAAAACGTTGAGGATATGGCGTTTGAGGAAAATAAGGAGGTGATTAATTAACTGGACAAATTTTGGATTTATCTTTCTCTTCCTCTATTGTTGTTTGTTCCTTTTCTGAAAGATTTTCAAACGTTTTATTTGGTTCATTCTCTGTATTTTGATTCTCTTCTCCACTTTCATTAACAGCCATCTCACCACTTTGAGGCTCCTTAACTTTGGGATCTTTTAATTTCCTTCCGCTTCTTAGATGAATTACCTTAACTTGTTCCTTTGGATTTGGAATTATGTTAATAGGTAATGAACCTTGTGAACGAGTGGGCATCAATGAAGCAAATTGCCCAACTTGAGATTCTAAGTTATGGATAGAAGCATCCGTCCTTGACATGAATTGTGAGAAGAGATCTTCAATTGAAGGTTTAGATGATTGCCCTTGGGTTAGAGGTGGTTATAATGATTGAGGAGGTGCAAAGCCAGGAGGATGTCTAGGTGGTATTCCTTGGTTTCCTCTCCAAGAAAAATTGGGGTGATTCCTCCAGTCAGGATTATATGTGTTTGAGTAAGGATTGTTGAGTGGAGCTGGTGGACGACCATAATTCTGCATAAATTGTGCTTTTTCTACTTGTGATCCAGAGGCAAAAGGTTTGCCATCTTGACAATTGGAACTTAAGTGAGGACCTCCACAAAAATCGCACGCCTCGCTCGAAGGGGTAGAAGAAATGGAATTGACATTAACTACGAGTGAGTTTATGTGTTTTGAGAGAGCAGCCACTTGTACGGTCAATGCGGTAAGCGCATCCACTTCATATTTTCCCGTTGCTTTTCTTGTTGTAACTCTCTTGGATGGCCATTGGTAAGCATTGGCTGCCATTTCCTCTAACAAATCAAATGCCCCTTCATGAGACTTACTAATCAAAGATCCTCCTGCCGCAGCATCTAAAGGAGTACAGGTGGATTGATTAAGATCATTGTAAAAGGTTTGAAGTTGCATCCACTCTGGTATTCCATGGTGCGGGCATTTTCTTAATAATTCTTTATATCGCTCTTAAGAATCATACAGCGATTCAGAATCAATTTGTGAAAAAGTAGCTATTTCGTTTCTCATTCACGCGGTCTTAGCCGATGGAAAGAACTTAGCCATAAAATTTTGAGCTAAATCTTCCGAAGTGGTAACCGACCCTGCGGGTAATGTATGACGCCAATCTTCGCATTGTCTCTTAATGAGAATGGAAATATTCGTCGTGCCCGCCACTGTGGGCGTCGCGTCCACGACAGCTGTGTGCCCGCGATCTAGTGTACAGCTAACCTAAAATCTAAAACTAAAAATACTAAATGACGTCCAAAAATTCTAAAAACTTACACATGATATCTAAACATACTAATCTAGCTAAACATGATGAAACATTGCCGTAAAAACTCTCAAAGCGCGTGCAATGACGATGAAATGTGAAATGCGGCTTTTTCTTTTAGTTCATGGTTTGTCATTTTCTTTGTCCTTCTTCATTTTTGCTCCAAATTCTAAGCCAATCTGCCAAAAACATGAAAGCACAGTAGTACCAACATTCCAGGACAAAAAGACACTAAAAATGTAATTTAGACAATTCAAAAGGAATAAAACAAACGTTTAGAATAAAGAAATGATATGTGTTTTCATACACATCAAATTCTTCTAAGCTAAACCTTTGCTTGTCCCTAAGCAAAGTCTAGACTCAAAACCAAGAAAGAAAAACGAAATGAACAAACATTAGCAAAAATAAAAAATTCAATAGCTCGAGCATCAAAGTAATCAGATTGCTTAAAATCAACACCATGTCGAAAGAATATAAATCAATAGTCATCCTTAATCTCTATTCACATCATATCTAGCTATTCCTCAAATCATTCCCTTTCATAGTTCTTAAAGTACAGAAAAACAAAACATTTCAAAAACTTAAAACAAAATTTTTATTTTTTTTCACCCGCTGTTTCCTTATATAAGATCATTCCCAAAGTCACCAAGGTCTAGATTTCCTACTGGATATGTATCTTTTCTCTTCTTTTTTTCCAAGCGATATTATCAAAGACTACGTTCCCCCTTTTATCCGTAGATGGTAATTTTGATTGCCGAGGTAAGGAATAAAGCACCTTATAACATTGCTTTTCAAATTTTTTTCTTCTTTCTTTTTCCTTTCTTTATTCTAAGTAGGTCTAGAGCATTCTCCAGTAACCAAAAATAGCATAAGGGTTACCATGGAAGAACAGGTGTTTAATAAACAAAAGAAATCAAAATTTGAAAAACCGATGCTCCCTTATAAGTGGTGGATAAACGAAAAGATGGCATACAAAGCGATCATGAAGGTTTTCTTTTATTTTTAAGTGTCTACCTACAGTTCAAGTCATTACTTAAGCGCTATCTACATATGAAAATAGGTCATCTCATAGGAATGAACTAAAATGGTATTAGCAAAGATTCAGAACTTCCTAAGAGATAATATTCAACTACATGTACTAGTGTAGCATTTGTTATGGCATAAATCATCATCTTTCTTTGCTCAAGCCATAGATTTAAAAACAAGTTTTTTTTTCGTGTTTGATTTTTCTTTTTTCTTTTTTAAGTGTGACTCTAAATAAACATTTTTTTCGTGTTTGATTTTTCTTTTTCTTTTTTTCTTTTTCTTTTTTTTTTTTTTTAAGTGTGACTCTAAATAAACATTTTTTTTTTCGTGTTTGATTTTATTTTTTTTAAGTGTCACTCTAAATAAACAACTCTTTGTCCCTAAAAATTCCCCTAAGGTAAAACATGACATTGTCTTCAATGTAAAAAGGAAAATAAAGCGCAGAGGACAAAAGAAATACTTGTTAGCTAAGGTGTATCTGAGAAACAACCAAAGTTTCTGAACCAGTTCCATATATCTCTAATCATGCCATCTATTCCGCTTTGAAACTCTAAGATCGTACGAATATGATTGACTTCTCCTGCTATGGACTCCTATGCAAGGTTCATCTCTTAGAGCATTTCCAATAGTAACTTTTGGTTGTCTTGAAGCTCAGTTATGTGACTCTTTAAGATAGTGAAACTGCAAGGTATAGGAGCCACCATTGGGTTGTTTGTGTCAACAATTGGCTCATCAATTTCCTTGATCCATCTATCAATACATACTACACGTATATCTCTTTCACTTGGCAAGTTAGTGTTTGACATCTGACAAAACACAACTTGATAGTAAAAAGTAGTCCTCTCCTCTCTCTCACACACACATAATGCAAATAAGAAAGAGAGAAAATATAGAATATACATAGAAGCATAAACAGTAATGAATGAATAAAACATGACGATCAAATGAAAATGAATTCATGACTTAGGTTCAATTTTACATAAAGGGAACTCACTTCCATAAAAATAGAACGAAGAGGCATAAAGCATAAATATTCATACATCTTTGAAAAGAAAGTAGTACACTGGACTGAAAATAAAAAAATTAACTGAAATGTCTACGAATATCCAACCTCCCCTAAGCTAAACTAAAGTGCAGTCTAAGTAAAAGTACAGACTCCTAAAAGTAAAACAAGACTAACTAACTAAGGAAAATCACATAGAACGAGGTGGTGAAAATCTGCTATCAAGATATTGAAAAATCTGACGATGAAAGTCCTCATGACTCTGCTGAATAGCATCCAAGCGTGAAGTCACTTGAGACCGTATAGATGTGACATCAGCTCGTAGTTCATCTACCTCTTGCCACAGAGAATAATACGCAATACTCCAATCCATAGGAGGTGTCTGCTCAGGTATAGGAGTCGGCGCAGGAGTAGCTGGCGTATAATGATGGGAATGAGACTGATGTGACTGAGATGACTGACGTTGCTGAGGCTCACCCATAGTAGAATCACCCTCAAAATCTTGGTCATCCTCTGGTGCAGCTAATTGGAAGCCCCAATTACTCCGATCAGATAATCGGAGAGAAAAGGTTGGCAATGGAAGTCGCAAAGGCTCCTCACCAACTCTCGCTGTAAAATAGTAGATACCACGATCAACAAAAATCATACCAATCCTCATTAGGCTTTCGATCCTGAATGGTCCTCTGGTCGGCTCATTAAGGGCTGGAACAGTTGTCATGTCATACCCAAAATGTGCAGCTATCAGAGTTAGTAAGCCACCAATGAGGATCGGCGCTCTAGGACTGTCTGCGGCTACCGCCTCAATCTTTTCCACTAGCATAAATCCGGTACTGAGGTATGGATAGTCCTGTGGAGAGACCAGATTGTGCAGCAGCCCAAAGAAAATTCCTAACTCACTCAGACCTAGGCACCTCATCTCATTCCCCAGTTGGAATGAGACGTACTCCTCATCAGGATTGTCAGCTGGAGCCTGACCAACAGTGCTAATCCACGTACTTAGCACCTCATGGACTAGGTATGGATATGTAAGCCATCCAGTCAGAAATGTGTGGTGCCAACCCAGCTGAGTCACAGCATGTACAAGCTCGTTCCATAGCCCTAGTGTGGATAGCTCACCACCTTGCAGAAACCTAGTTTGGCGAATAACTCTGCGAGACACCACTGCATGACGATCCACATACTGTTCAGGAATGGCTATGGAATCGTATGGATAAGGGATGAGGACTCGTTCAGCTGCAGCGGATGTGCTTGCGTCTGATCGAAATGCCAGATTCTTAGTACGAGACATTTTATCAAAAACCCTAGGCAAATGAATATGAATTTTGTCAAATTCAGGATGTAATTCAATAATCCAATCATGAATTCATATTCTACATGATGCATAGATCAATTTAGAATACTAGATTATTGAATTTGGAGTTGTAATCACGAATTCATACCTAGGTTTTTCTTTGAACAAAATCACAAATTCTGCGGAATCTAAGATGTTTAAGGACGCGTGCGTGTACTCAACGAATTCCCCTCATCGATACGAACGTACGGAATGTTTGATTGTAAGAATAGATTGATGATTTGGAAGGATGATTTATGAAGAAAATCGTAGGGCACGTAGTGGGAGTGAAGGGTAAATCAGAAACAGGTTTTTGTTCTATTTTTATTCGGGCAGGGCTTCGTCGCGCCTGCAGCACACCCTCGTCGCGCCCGCGACAGATTCGTTATCAGCCTGGACAAATTTTTCTTCCTTAACTCCTTCAAGAACGACTTATAATCCTCTAATCGTTTATTTCTCTTTCAAAACCCATTCTAAATGACTCCCATTATCAGTAGCAGAGTTTAACGTCGTGTGTCAGTTTAAGATTTTTACGGTCGTCAGAAATAAATTCGAACTTCAAAACAAACTTAAACATGGGTTGCCTCCTAACAAGCGTCTTTGTTTAACGTCGTTGGCTCGCCAGCCATGACGTCAAATTATTTCATTGAAACGTAGTTCACCTCTTCCAAAGGAATTTCATCGAACAACGTCGAATCTTGAAGCTCGAAGTAACGTTTCAATCTATGACCGTTGATGCGTACTGTCGTTTACACGTCAAATTAATATTTAAGAGCACCCACTTCACTCTTTAAATATAGAATTAAATATAGTAGTGGAAGTAGGGGTCGATCCCACAGAGAAAGTTGAAACTGATCAGCTAAACTAACTTAAGGCCTCTACTATTCTAGGAGTTGGGGAGGGGGTGTTTAAAAGGTTCAATAGCTAAACTAATGACTCAGAAATATAAAACTAAACTAGATAGTAGCAGGATAGGTAGCTTAGATAGGGAGAAAGGTAGGGATTATGATTGATTCATTTAGAATTATTTAGATCAATCATTGATATCTTTAGGTGTGATGATTAAAATGGAATGTTTGTAATGAGTATTTGCTTAACTCACTACATTCCTTAGCTTTTAACTTCCAATTAGCTCAGATAGTTAAACTAAC
>JAOVYX010015431.1:0-27880 GCA_035668315.1 Drosera spatulata | reverse complement strand
CCCCTCTAACACACACACAGTGCCTCATTCTCTTTTTTCTTTTTCTTTTTTTCCTCTGTGTGGAGGAAAATGTTCATTCCCCTATCGGCACATGGAAAATGGATGTGATATGATCTGAAACTTATTCGGTGTTCAGATGCTATTTCTGAATCTATCATGGTACTATGATGTTCTGAACCTTGCAGAATTTTGTTTTGTTAAGTTCAACCTGATAACAAAAAACCAAGCTAGCATGCCTGAACAATTCATATGAACTTTAATCGGGAGATCCTTGGTCATATTGTGTCTCGAGGGAAACAATCTTTATTGTGTAGGGTAAGGCTTCATAAGGCATTGACTTTCCCTGATTTGATGTAAGCAATGGTTTTTCGAAGTAGGTTTAGTTCGTAGGTAACCAAATACTGCTAAGGAGTGAGGCTATGGTTCATGGAGGTGGTCTTCTTTTCATTCTGTTGCTAATTGGTAGATGGTCTTCTGTTTTGCATCCCATCATGAACTTACAATTAATCCGTTTTGCTCTCTGAGGTGGGTTCCTCGTACTTCATATATTGTATTGTATTATCCGTTGTGCTTTGTTCCTTATTGTCTTCGCCAGCATTCATCTTGAGGCGTTGTGCTTTGTTCCTTATTGTCTTCGCCAGCATTCATCTTGAGGCATCCTCTCATAGCAAGCGCCGTCTTTGGAGCAACCAAGCTATCACAGCTTCAAGAAGTTGTCGATGCATGCAAGGTGACCCTAAGTGCAGAGATTCTTGATGAAATAAACAAGGTCCATATAAAATATCCAAATCCATGCCCCTGATTCTCCTCATTGTTTCCCTTATGCCGACTCTTCGGAACATGGTAATTCTTAATTATGGAGCTACGCAACTCATTATGGAGAAACATTTGAGACGTTTGTGCAAGATGAAGCATCAGTGTCAGTCGGCCTCACAACACTTCTAACATCTACTCAAGAGATTGATGGCAAGTGGAGTTGGTTACTTTATGAGTTCGTTATTGCATCCCCAATATGCTGCAGAATAATCAGTTGGTTATTTTATGAGATGTGCTGTCTGCTCTGCTCTCAAGTTTTTTCAGTAGATCAATACTGTTGACATATTTTCTGTTTAATTAGTAGTATGTAATGTTAAGGAATGATTGGTTATTGGGTTTGGTTGGTCATCAATGTGTAACGAATGATGTTGGGATATGTGGATTGATGTGAAGAATTGAGGATTGTTGTGGTTGAATTCGTGGGATGTAGGATGTTTCTGGTTGATGATGAGATTCGAAGATGGTATTTTGGAGTTTGGGAGTTTTTGCATGCGTTTTGGTGGCTGGATCTGGATCTGAAACTGGAAGTGATGGAGAGTATGTGAAAGTGTACGTAGTTATTGGTGAATATGGAAGCGTTGGTAGATGGTGGTGTGTGCTGTGCAACGTTATAAGTTGGGTGTCAGATGTCGCTGACTTGTTGTTTGGGTTTTTTTGGGCCGGTTGGCATTGTGGGCTTTTTGGGCTTGTGTTGGTTTGATTCAATCGTCCTGGACCGTTGATATGGAGAGTACATGAAGGGTCAGGATTGATTGGGTTGTTAGAGACTTAAATGAATATAAATAGCAAACATCTATTGTGAATTCTGTTGTACGGAAACTCTTGTAAGCCTCTGCGGTTGGTTTAGGACCTAGAACCACTGTTATGTAAACAGTATCCTTAAGTTTTTTTTATCATATAAAAAAATCGAAACGTATTTTTTTTTTCATTCATCTTTGACTTCTGTCATGTTATTCGAGGACTCGTATTTTCGTTGAATTGACGTCATGTTTTGTTGTGTCATTTCATACAACACATTGTAGACGTCTTTGAGTTGTTTTATTTCCTCATCCTTATTGTTGACGTTAAGAGTTATGAGAATGATTGTGATGATGATTTTGCACTCGATGATCTTAATATCTTCTAAAAAGATGATATGTGTCCACGAATGAAACTTAATGCAATTATCTCTCATTTGATTCAATCCAAGACGCCGGTTAGGTGTTGATCATTGATTTTTGAAAATTCAGATGGGATGAGATAGAGATGTGGAGAGGAAGAAGAGATTAAGGGAGGCGGAGAAAAAGGAGAGTGCAGTGGTGACGGCGTGAAAACTTAAAAGTGTATGTTAGAGGAATTATTTTTTCGTATTGTATCGAATGAGAATCTTTTCATGTTTTTGTAGTTTTTGAGAATTCACCCAAATATCTTACTAAAAAAGCCAAGAGTTTGCCAAAAATTTAAAAAAAATCAAAAGTTTTAATATCACATATTATAATAATTTGATCTGATTCATGATGTGATACGATTAATTTGATAGCTATAATAATTTTATAAAAAAAAACAGTAAATATTACAATAATTTTATACAGATTATATTATAAAAGAAATATACAATATTGTTTACCCAAAAAAAAATTTATGAAAATATTTCGACCATATTATCAAACATAAATGAAATATCTAAATAATTTAAAAGTTATTTTAATAATATTCCTTTACATCCATGTTGTCCCTTATTTAAGTGCAATTGCTGTGTTTATGTATCTTGTTAATTGCACAAGACTTGACATTGCTTATGCGATTAATTAACTAGCAAGACATAGTTCAGCTCCGACAAGAAAACACTGAAATAAAATCAAGCATGTCATGCGATATCTTTGTGAAAGCGTTGATATGGGGCTATTTTATTCAAAAGGAGTAAAATCAACACTGATTGGACTTGTAGATGATGGGTACTTGTCAAATCTAGACAAAACAAGATCACAAATAGATTATGTGTTTATTTTTGTAGATATCGAAATATCTTGGAGATCGATGAAACAGACTCTTACAACAACATCTTTCAACCATTCAGAGCTTATTGCAATGCACGAGATTAGTCAAGAAAGTGTGTTATTGATATCCACGATACAGCATATATAGGAATCATGTGCGATGCCTTCAGTTAGTGAAAAACCTACAATCTTATACAAAGATAATGCAGTTTATATTGCCTAACTCAGAACAGGCTACATCAAAGGCGACATAACAAAACATATATCACAAAAGTTTTTATGGTCACATGATCTTCAGAAGAATGAAGTCATCGATATACGACAAATCCGCTCAAGTGATAACTTAACAGATTTATTCACAAAAATATAACCGGAAACAACCTTTATAAAGCTCAGACACAAAATTGGAATGAGAAGACTTAATAATCTTCTTGAATAAAATTTTAATGTTTAAAGGAGTTTTGTTTGAGGGAAATATTGTACTCTTTTTTTCGTTAAAGGTTTTATCCCATTGAGTTTTTCTGACAAGATTTTAACAAGATAATCTTACACGGTGATAGATACATCAAGGAGAAGTATTGTAAATAATCCCTAATTATCAAAGTTGATGTATCTATATACCTACCTAAGCCTACTACTTAGAACATTGTTACAAGATATCAAAAGTAATTAGGTGTGTCTAATCACCTTAATTAGATGATAAAGGATTAGAAGTAATTAATCCTTTTTTAATTCTATACATAGAGGACATTTGTAATATTTTTCATACACGACGAAATTAATCCGGATATATCGAACACTTGTTCTAAAAAAAGAATAAAAAATAAAGTAAAATAAAAAACTATAACCGAAGCTTTTTCCCCTGGCACTGAAGTCAAACTATGAGAATTAGAATATCACGAAACAGTGAGAACGAATTGAACCAAAATTATGCCATCTTTACGAATCTGATAGCATTGTAATTGAATCATGAACAAAACTAAACCAAAATTGAACCCCAAACCCTTGCAAAATATGGAATGAGAACTCACCTCGTTTGCAGCAGACAATTTAGCTTTACAGACTTCATTTATCTCACATCCATCTTGCACTAGGGTAGGTTGGTCCAGACATTTCGATCCAGTACTTGAATCGGTTTGTTCTTCGGAGAACAACGCTAATTTTTTGAATTGTTGAGACACACGAATTGAAATTGAAGAGGACAGAGCCAGAATCGAGGAGGAATGTGGTGGTGCTCGTACAATTCGATTGATGATCAATTCAGTGCTTCTATGTAAACAAGCATCGCCAATTTTAATTTTCTCGAACCGAATAAGGCATATTTTAGTATATATAAGAGCACTGAAAGGGTTTGCTTTGGCATGACTTATACGAGCACTGAGTTGATAATAAAGGCACTAAATTTGTCGTATATAACGCTATAGATACATTGTTTGACAATGTCTTGATCTGAGATCCCTAGTTTCATAATTACAAGTTTGTTAAAACGAAGGTCGAATCGATTATTCAACCGTTATCAAAATCGATAAATCGAGATCGATCGAATCGATTATTAAATGATTCGGTTTTGATTTATGGAATGGAACTGCGATTTAAAATCCAAATCGAACTGAGAAATCGATGATAAATCGAACCGTTTATAATCGATTATCGAACCATTTAATATTAATTATCATAAATGTTTTACATAAAGTTATTTAGCTTAAATATCAAACACATAACATTAGTTTAAATCTAATATCCTTAGTATCGTGAATATTGACTTTACTTTTTATTTTTTTTAGAAATGACTATAAAAACCTTTAGTCAAAATTTTTTTGGTCGAATATTTCTTATTTGGTTTGTTATTCTTATATTTTTTTTTTTTGAGAAATTTGTTCATATACTTTTAGTATAATTTATGTCGTTCTCTTTCTTTAACTCGAAATATCTAATCTTTTTGCAAACATGTGTGATAAAAATTTATAAAATTATTTTAATGAACGGTATATATAAATACAATCACAAAATATTTAAGACGAAACCGTATAAAACCGTACAAACAAAACGTTTTAAACATTGAAAAAACCGAAACGATTAATAAACAGTTTTTGTTTTGATTTTCAAACTGACTAATTAATCGATCCGGTTTTGAGTTTGGGTTGTAAAAACTGAACCGACTCGATAAAGATCCCTACTCAGTTATGTATAATTAAAAGATTAAACAGGGCGCCTTTCTATCAATTCAGTGCACATATAAAACTTTAGCAAAATGAGCACTGTGATATTTTTAGGTCAGCGCTCATGAACAAAATGTGTACTTTATTGTATTCAGCTTAGTACCAATAGGGGGACAAAAAAAAAAAAAAAAAACACTGCATGATATTCAAGTCAATGGTCATATACAAAATGTACACTGTATCTTATTCCAAATTCGATGCCTGAATTTATCTATTAAACATATCATTTTCATCACTTTTCTTGATGTAGTTCAATGTTGTTATACTGCAGGTCGAGAAAAAAATGCTTGACGCGTTACCAACGCTCTAATCTCCTGGTCATCGGTCATGGCGATGGTGAAGTCCTTAGAAGAAAGTCGGTCGTAGTTGCGAAATGAGCACAAATGAGTCTCAAGAGCCACTAAGAAATGCTATGCTGGAGGAAAAGTTAACAAAGAAAAGATGGAGGAAGAGTGATAGAATGATCAACGAAATTATAAAGAAATATCGTGATGGTGGTTGTATTTGTTTCTAGCCTAGTACGGTTATCAACTAGTACTTTCTTTCGTTTTAATTTAGTTATAACGGTTTGAACTGATACGAGATTTTATGAATGTATCGTATTTATAAGGAATTTGATGAAGAAAAAATTTTGTTTAAAGATAATGGGATTGAAGAAGGAAAATGAAAGATGAGAAGGAAGGAGGTGGTAGGATAGTTTGATTATATTAATATAAAATTATTAACAAATAAAAAAATAAAAATATTATATTAATATTAATATTAACAAAAAAAATATTATAATTGATTTGGGATGAAAGACGTATTTTTTTATATATAAAGGTAAGACTTTAGTTTGTGGTTTTCCACATACAAACAACCAATCAAATATAGCATTGTATAGGTTTATAACTCACTGTCCGATATTCTGTGTTCGATCCTATTTCTTCACCTCTTTTATCAAACTATAATGAAATAATAATAATAATAATAGATTAAATTATAGATTTTAATTTTATATAAAAAAATAATTTTCTTACAACAATAATAACAAAAACAAAGTGTTACCATTATACTTTTTCCGTTTTATATTAATCGTAACGTTTTTCTGTTTCAAAAAGATTATAACGTTTTCAGTTTTGGTTAATTTTTAACATAAAAAAAATATCGAATCAATCTCATCTATTGCAATACATCTATTATCTCCAATAAATCCAACTATCATAAAAAATTTTTTTTATCAAAATTTACATAAATTCAACATTCACGTAAATTTTCGTAACGAATCAAAATATTTCAATAAATATAAAATAAAAAAATATTTTTATTTTTTAAAACGGAAAAAATATTAATTAATTTGACATTTTTAAAGGGTTGATTATGACTTGAAGTACAGCAATGCACCCAAAAACAAAAAGAAGAAAATTAAATGAATTCAAGTAAACAAATCCCGAAAAGCATCATCATGAATCATGATCACATGCACTAACCCTTTCCCACTCTCCTCCTTCCACTTTCCAGTTAATCACTAACCCAATTCCCCACCCTTTCTTTCCCATTTCCCATTCTCATGGAAACCAAACCCCATTCCCATTCCCCTTCCCCAATCCACTGATCCCTTCCATCCATCCATCCATCCATCCATCCATCCATCCATCATTCCATCGATCCATCCATCGCCATGGGATCGTCGAAGCCGTGGCTGAATCCAGCCCCAACGTACCGTCCCCTCGACGGCGGAATCTGGGATTCCGAGGACGATGCTCCCGGCCCTCGCTGCGGCCACACCCTCACCGCCGTCGCCGCCACCAAATCACATGGCCCTCGCCTCATCCTCTTCGGCGGCGCCACCGCCATCGAGGCCGGCCCCGCCTCCTCCTCCGCCCCCGGCATCAGTGAGGACTGACTCTTATACTTCTTGACTCACCGACTGACTCACTGACTTTTATTTGTTTGTTTCTTGGGCTTCGTTTTTGGACGATGAATTGAATTTGGTGGTGTTAGGGTTGGCTGGTGTCACCAATTCCGTGCATTCGTATGATGTCGTCACGAGGAAATGGACCAGGTGTGAGTTCTTCTCTTTGTACGTATTTATATTGAGTGTGTTTGGTTCGGTTTACTGTTAAGAAAGGTTAGCCCAGTGCTAAACAATGCTTCTCCACACCTTCTGACAGCATAGAAAACAGTCTCTTTGTCATATATATAATTGGGGGCTGGGGTAAGAGTGCCTACATCTTGACCTCCCCACACCTTACCCTTGGCGGCAATCAGCGAGATTATGTGGGAAGGTTTGATTGATCTGTGATGGTTCTGTTTTACAATGATTGTTGTGTGCTGTGTGTAGGATAAGGCCTGCTGGTGACCCGCCATCGCCGAGGGCGGCTCATGCTGCAGCTGCGGTTGGGACCATGGTTGTGTTTCAGGTGAGTTGGTTGATTGGATGGGGGAGTAGGGTGGAAGAAAGAAATGATGGGGAATGTTTTTGTTGTTCAGTTTGTTATTTTTCTGTTTTGAAATTATGAATTTTGTTTTTTTATTCTCCCTCTTTGTTGGTATGGATTGGTTTGGTTGTGTGTTGGTAGGGTGGAATAGGTCCTGCTGGGCATTCAACTGATGATCTGTACGTGCTTGATTTGACCAATGACAAGTACAAGTGGCATAGGTGAGGACCCTTTTTTCCTCTGTATCAACAAACAAATTTGTCTTCGGCAGCATCCTCATAGGCTAAACATTTGTTTGGGGTTTTTGGTCGTATAAGGGTGGACGAATGTTTTTCAGTTCAAATCTTGTACAAACACATGGTCCCGTCTTGGCAAAAACATGATGTTTCGTTAATGTTCGTATTGCTGATTATGGATTATTCGGAAATTGTATTAATCATGGGTTTGTCGACTTACGTGATTGCAGAGTTGTTGTTCAAGGTCAGGGTCCCGGGCCTAGATATGGTCATGTCATGGATTTGGTTGCACAGAGATTTCTTGTCACCGTCAGCGGCAATGATGGTGAGCTTCTGTGTCATTAGTTCTTTTAGAATCAATTTGATCATACTTCGTTGCTTTTGAAGAATGCTCTTCGATTTTGGTTAGGCATGCGTCCTACCTCGCTCCTAAGCCCAAGTTTTTCTTTGCGCCTAGGTGAACTTGTGCCCTAATAATGTTTAATTGACATGCCCCAATGATGTGTTAATTTTATTTTTTTTATTAAAAATCTCTTCTAGCATTACGCAATCTGATTAGCTTGCAGACACGCCCTGCAGTTTTGGATACGGGTTTTGTTTATTGCACCATTGTCACAAATATTTCAAAGTCTGTTCTATTATGCTTTCTTCTGAAATTCTGTGTATAATCAAACATCCACATCATCATTGATGCGTTTAGTCTGGTTGTTTTCGTTACAAGGAATATGAGGTGCTCATTAAATGATTGAATTGAGATAGTATTCAACATTTGATTATGTATCATACGTATCTATTGATTATGTTATTAAAAGGTACAATGTTTAATTTCAGGTAAAAGGGTTCTCTCAGACGTTTGGGCTTTGGATACGGCTCAGAAGCCTTATGTATGGCAGAGGCTCAATCCTGAAGGTGATAGACCTTCTGCTAGAATGTGAGCTCTTACTCTTTGTACCTTTTTGATTTCTTGTTGATAATGAGCATACGTAATGTTTATTAATTACATTGATGCTTGAGAAGTGTATTGCTCTAGTAGCTTAAATGTCTGACACACTGTATGCTGTGACCTGAGCTATCGTTTAAGTTCTTATAGTATGGTATGTCTGTATGCTAATTTTGAGTGATAATGTTGGGGCGTATGGTATTCTCCAACCCATTGGTACCTCCATCTGTCTCTCTTTCTCTGATCATCTATTAATGAGGGCAATGTTTATGGTTGAGTCACGAAGGATTGAATCATAAAGGTAGTTAGCTACCATGCCCAAAGCATTTTCACTGCAGTGGGTGTTATTGTGAGAAAAGGTTCACAAGCTTGCATTGGTGTACAGTCATTAGGAACTTGTGGTCCAAGATTTCATAGTTCCAACTTCCAAAAAATAAATTTCAGCTCATTCATTATAAAATGATTGCAATATTGTAGTAGAAAATTGTACGACATGAGCTTTTACGGCAACTGTAGTAGTAAGTGACACGAACCAGGCAGGAGCATTATTACCAGAATCAGCAAATTCGATGGTGGAAATTAGCACCAGGTTAACTGTCATGTGTAGGAAGCAATGACCTTTAAATTGTATGTGAACCAACTTTAGCTTAGGTTGATAGATTGCCCCGTTTTTCCATTGTGTGTGGTGATCAATGCTTTGTTTGTATACTTCAACAGATGGATGGCTTAATGGGTATGATCCCTTGTTGTGTTGTAGACATCTTTATTTATTCACTGTATTTCCTAGCTATTGACCTTGTAATCTTGCATCTTATATTTTCCTTACTAAAGCAAAGATATGTCTTATGTTTCTTAGGTACGCAACTGCAAGTGCAAGATCAGATGGAATGCTCTTGCTTTGTGGAGGAAGAGATGTGTCAGGCACGGTATGTTGCAGAGCCTTCTTTGAAGGAGTTTTATAAATTGGTTGATAGTAATTAGCAAAGTGGCTCAACACAAGTTAGGATGTCCCCCGAATTAAGAGAAGTCATCTGTCACTTGCAAGTAATAGTTGTCCTTTGAAAAATATTCTAAGGTAGTTAAGGGCTGATGGACTCTTAAATCAATTTCTTCTAAAGTTTGTTTTTGGTATCTTTTTCAGCTCACGTTTATGGTTCAATTAGCTAGACACATGCACCAAAGTTATGGAAGTAATAGTCTGCTGTATCTAATTTTTGATGGCGACAATTGTAGCTCATCTTAGGCATTAGCTACTTTTATTACGTCAATGACTGGGATTTCTCCTTTGCTCTAAAGCCACTGTCTGATGCTTATGGATTGCTGATGCATCGAAATGGTCGGTGGGAATGGACTCTTGCCCCTGGTGTCTCACCTTCGCCAAGATACCAACATGCTGCAGTGAGTCATACTTTTCAATGTTCTGTTCTTCCATACTTTGATTCTGTATCCAACTTTCTTGCAATATAATATATTAGAATTCCCTTAACTTGCTAACCATGGTCCTCATTATGATCATATGTTTGGAAAGGCATGCTTACTATTTCAGCTTTCTTTCCTTAAGGTTCTTTCCATGTTAAGGTTGTAAATTTTCCTACATAATATCAGTTGCTATTGCCTTACTCTACGAATACTAGTGACTCTTTTCTTTTGCAATAAACCTACCATCGAGTATATTAAGTCTATTTAGTGATGGGGCTAGCATCATCTTTATAAACATGAGAGGGCCATGTACGAATTGTCTTGTCCTTGGGATTATAAGTTAAAGATGAACTCCAATCTTGTGAACTAGAATAAGTGTCCTTCATCTACATGACCGAGAACTAAGATTCTATGAAATGGAAACCAGGTGATACCATTCGGTACAGAAGGGAAAAAATTCATTATTAATGTTTCTCTGCTGTGCATTTATTTTTTTTAGAATGTTTCCACATTGCTGTTATGACCAGACAAGACTCTCTCTTTATTATATTAGCTTGTCTAGGAATTTTACTCCTAATTGGAGGGTAGTCAATGGACTATAAAAATTTGTTGAATTTAGAGGACAGGTTTGACCTATCTGTCAAGATTGTCTTGTTCACATCTTAAATTCTTGATGGAAAAGCCTCTTGATTTCTGGGGCAAGGCTGTGTTCATCTTTCTCTTCTAGTTATGCTCAAAGTCAGAGCCTTGATATTATGTAAGTTGAATTGTAAATCAACTAAAATTCGTGGATTCTATCATTGCTCTTGACAATTGTCATGGATTCTATCACATAGGTGTTTCAGATATTTCACTATTGTAGAGATAAGATTGTGAATATCTCGCCTTCTCCCAACGTTGTTCATGATGGGAGTATCTGAGTGGTGGTTGTTGTGCTTGTTGCGCCAATGTCAATCTCGAATCCCTGGTGGTAGTTATTTCTTACTTTATATTGTTCAAAGTTCGTGCCTTTATTGTTGTCTTAGCTTCAACTGAGAGAAAAGGGTTCTTTTTTCTTGAATTAGCCTCTTTGTTTTGAAGAATCAAGAGGATGCTAAGTGTATAACCCAGCACTTTAAGAACTTCAGGTTTTCTAATTAATTTTCTTATTGCTTTTAACCACAGTTCATTTTCAAGGGCTGCTGACTTCACCCTGACTATACTTATTTTTTCCTTGCCAATTTCATATGACATCGCTGCATTAGCATTCTGCTCGCTTTGGCTTTACTTATGCTCCCTGCTTCTCCCTTCCTCCATCATTCAGGCCAGCTCTCTGAAGCAGGAATCATACCAATTTCTTGACTTACCTCTTTTTCTTCTGTTTTTGTTTTTGGTCAAATTATTGTGCCAGAATTCTTTACAATATAACCAAACCTTCTGCGCTCTTCGTTGTAAATATTTATTGGTTTCTTGCTCATTTATCTAACAAATGATTTTCTTATAGGTCTTTGTTGGTACCAGACTACATGTAACCGGTGGTGCTCTTCGTGGTGGACGGGCAATTGAAGGTGAAGCAGCAACTGCAGGTGCGTCCTTGGATTTATTCATTTGAATACAAGTTGCAGCTTTGCTGTTCTTCTATCCATGCTTCATGTAACCCATCTGTCTTATTTCATTCCTAAGTACTGGACACTGCCGCCGGCGCATGGTTAGATAGAAACGGGCTTGTAACTTCATCAAAGGCTAACAAGACACACAGTGACTTAGATCCTTCTTTAGAGCTCATGCGTCGCTGTAGGCATACAGCTGCTTCAGTTGGAGCTCGGATATACATTTACGGTGGTCTTAGAGGAGGTAAATACACTATTGGATTCATAACCCTTTCACATGCTGTGATTCCAGGTTGAGGTGTGAATTATGTTTGAATACTATTGGCAACTACATACAGAAATTTGTTGCACTGTCACTTGCATGCATTGCAGGGATCTCGTTGAAATTGGAAATTGAAAAATTACTCATGTGATGTTCAATCGTAATTTTATATTATTGTGATGTGATTGTGATAAATCTTTGTCCTTTTAGCCTTCTCATTATTTAATTAATTTTATAATAAGTTTCAAGGTTTATGCAAGTAACCTAAGTATGAAGGCAAGGGATCCTGGGATATTGGAGCAAGCAATGCAGCAGACATCCGTTGACGGAAAATTTTCCTCCATAACTAGTAGTCCGTATGTTCTTGCCATCCAGAGAAGTTGTAGAACACATTTGAGGTTATTTCTCCCTAGACATTTGTATTGAGCTATAAATAATACAACAACAACCAGGTAATGCTGTCATGGACTTGGTTTGGGGGTGTTAAGCTATAAATAGTAGCACACTTGGATGCATCTTCAAACCTTTTAAGCTTGATATACAACTCCTTCACTGCAGAAACAACTTGAAACTTCTCCTTCTTTTGGTAGCACTAACTTCTCCTTCTTTTGGCACCACCCACTGTCTCGTTCTTCCTTCTAGTTCAACTGACTTCTGCTAGTCACCTCATTCCAATAACTTCTTGGAGTGCAGGAAGCAACTGACAGTTGCACCCTGAGTCATTAAGAATAGAGGAACATGCAGGAATAACTGATAAGAACATCTTTATATTAATCTCAGTCCAAGGGTTTTGTTGCCCTCGCTCTACTCCTTTTACTATCCCAATAAATCTCGTCTTTTTTGCTTAAAAGCCCTGTCTGGTTCATCTCAAGAGGCAACTTCTTTTTCCTGCCACCAATCTGTACATTAGCATCTTGTCAGTTAGACTTGCTCCACAGTTTGAACCTTTTTCTCATGTGCTATGATGTCCTTGGTCCATGATTTAATTATTTATTTTCCCAAACACTTCAGCATTGCCGTTATAACTTGGTCTCATTTCCATCAGAAATCAGATGAAACTTTATCTTTAGACTAAGAGGTATTATTTTGTCAGGAAACTTCTTTGTGATGCTCCATTTTGATCACCAATTTTTTCTGTCCCACCTTATGCCTGCAAGTATGCTTCCCTCAGAAGGTGCAAGTTAGCACTTCGATTACCCGGTAGTATTCATGTGGTTCTGCCCGCCCTGGTGTCACAAATCTATTATATACTAAGTGAAGGTGGTTGAGGTTATAGCTTGGTCGGATATTTATAGATTTGGTATTTTTTTTGTTGTCTTCAAGATTTAGTCTTTTTTTACCAAGTGAATAAGTTATCCAAATAGTTTTAAGGTCGGATATTCTCAGTATCTATCATCCCCACATACTCATGGTAATTGAATCTATTTATATTTGTCCCGTGCACAGACTAGTTTCTTCTGCATGGGTCCGTAGTGTGAAGAAATTCTTTCCTATTGAAGCATTATTGTTGACCATCTTTAGGCATTGAACTCAGCCAAAATTGAAACTAGTGTGGTTGCCCATTCTTTAATATTCAACTTTCGACTAGGTATCAGTGATGCATCAAAATAGCAAGCACTATTCAGGCCCTTGTTTTTGCAGTGCGATATGTTATGTGTGCTTCTTGGGTTTTTGTCATTATCTTCTTGGTTTTGTGTACACAACATGGACAAAGTTGGGAGAAAACAAACACAAATAATTTTCCAGTACAATAGCTTGTCCATGTGTGTAGACGTGATCTGATCCATTCAGCAAACAATGTTCACCATAGAGGGATTTACAAAATACAAACATCCCATGGTTAAAGGAGCTATAACCGGTCAAGATATCCGGGGATGTCAAATTAAGGCAGCTATTAGCCAAGAAAACATAATGAGGTGATTGGTATCCATGAAACTTATGGAAGCAAAGTATATGAAAAAGCTATATGGAGTGTTCGTGAATGGAATGGGATAACTAACGACAATAAAGAGGAGAGGTTTTGCTTATATGGCTGATTTCTTGTTGCTCTGGCCTCTGAGTATTTTCTACATTTTAACTTTTTTGTGTTTTAGTCTTATCATCTTATGTGAAGGGCTGAAGGGCTAATGCATGTGGCTATAGTTTTTTTTTTTTTTTTTGTATTATGTTATTATATTTGCCTTTTCTGATACACTTGTGGTACTTCATATGCTGTTCACAGATGTGCTGCTAGGTGATTTGCTGTACGCCGAGAACTCGCCCTTTGGGTCTGACATTAGTATCCCTGTAGCAGCATCAGAGAGAACATCTACTGGCTCAAAAGTTGTGCAGCCTGGTTCAGTTGGAAATTATCATGGACAATCGTCGGATGGCGTGCTTCCTTTGTCTGGCGGCATCAGGTAATTACAGATCTTGTCTGGTGGTGTACAACTAGGTAGAGAGATCCTATTCATGGTGTGCTTTCTGCATTTGTTCAGTCTTTCCACAATGGACAAGAACTCTATGGAGAAGCTTGTGGAGGCATCCACAGCTGAGGTAGAGGCTGTTAGAACTGTATGGCAAGCTGCTCAGGCTGCATCTACTTCTCCTTCAGATGAAACATCGGCATCTGATGAGAACACGGTTGCTGCCGATACAGCTTCAGATGGAAGTGACGTAGAGGCTGATGTGCGCCTCCATCCTAGAGCAGTATGTGCTTCGATGATGTAATTAGCTTCTGATAGTCCCTATGTTTCCTTATTCTTAAAAAGAAAGATGGTGTTTCCTCATGCAGGTGGTTGTTGCTAAAGAAGCTGTAGGGAACTTGGGTGGCATGGTAAGACAGTTATCCTTGGATCAGTTTGAACATGAGAACAGGCGAATGATGCCAGTCAACAGTGATACCTCACCTCTCACAAGAAAAGTCACAAGGCAAAAGTCTCCCGAAGGCTTGCATAAGAAGGCAAGGAAGTGCAGATACTCTGTTTTTTTTTTTTTTTTTGGCAAGGATAATATATTTATATTGAGTGTCTTGCAGATCATTTCTACTTTGCTCAGGCCTCGGAATTGGAAGGCTCCTGTGGATAGAAGATTTTTCTTAGATTCATATGAGGTGGGGGAGCTTTGCCATGCTGCAGAACAAATCTTTATGCAGGAGCCTACAGTTCTTCAGCTGAAGGCTCCAATAAAAGTGTTCGGTGATCTCCATGGTCAATTTGGGGATTTGATGCGCCTGTTTGATGAATACGGATTTCCTTCAACAGCCGGTGATATAACGTAAAGCCTTTTATTTTCATTTTCTCTTCTATTTTATTCTTTGCGCTATTGTTCGGTGTAGGTTTCTTTATTTTTACTTCTTGCAGCACTAGATCTTCATGCAATACCATTTTCCTGAATTATTCAAGATACTCTGTAATACATCAAATAAGATTTCTCTAGAATATTATTAGAATATTGTCCCGTACGCTGCAATGCCATGTACGAAATACAATAACAAAAAATCAAGCCTTTATCCCTTCAAGTGGGGTCGACTACATGAATACGACGGTGCCATTTCAATCTGTCATGTACATCATTTTCTGTAAGACTATGATAGGTCATATCATATTTCAAGGTTTTTTTCATGGTCTTTTTAGGTCTCCCACGTTCTCTCTTGCCATGTGCTAACTCCCAAGCTTCACATCTCCTAACAGAAGCTGTGATTGGTTTGCGTTTCACATGACCATATCATCTTAGTCGTGACTCCCTCATCTTATCTTCTAGTAAAACCACACCCACTTTCTGTCTGATAATTTCATTTCGTATCCTATCTATTTTTGTATGTCCACACATCCATCTTTAACATTTTATTTTTATCTCGTTTACACCCATCTTTTGTACATGTTGTCACTTAATTGCCCAGCATTCTGACCCATACAGCATCGCTGGTCGAATAGCTGTCTTGTAAAACTTTTCCTTTAACTTGGTAGGTATTTTAGGATCACATAGCACCCCTGAAGTGTCCTTTCATTTGAGCTAACCTGTTTTAATCCTATGATCAATATCTGCATCAATTTCTCCATTATTATGTAGCATCGAGCCTAAATATTTGAAAGAATCCGTTTTAGGGAGAGACTATGTTCCCAATAATACATTCTCACTATTTGTTTAACTACTCTCATTAAAAACACATTCCATATATTCTGTCTTGGTTCTACTGATCCTTAACCCCTTACTTTCCAACGCCTCCCTCCAAATCTCAAGTTTTTCATTCACCCCTTCTTTCGTATCGTCCACCAGAGCAATATCATCAACGAAAAGTAAACACCATGGTACTTCATCTTGTATATGCCTAGTGAGATCATCCATTATTAAGGCGAAAAGGTATGGGGTCAAAGCTGATCCTTGGTATAAATCCACTTTAATAGGAAAAGCAGTTGTTTCACCAACATAGGTTCGCACACATATAGCAGCTTCTTCATACACGTCTTTCACAATCTCGGTATACCTACTCGTCATTCCCTCCTTTTCTGAAGTTTTTCAAATCACTTCTCTTGGAACAGAATCATACGTCTTTTCCAGGTCGATAAAAACCATATGTAAATTCTTGTTCTCTATCCTAAAACGTTCCATTACACATCGCAAAAGGTAAATAGTTTTCATGGTTGACCTATCAGGCATGAAACCAAACTGATTTTCAGTCATCCTTGTAGCTTTTCTTAATCTTTTCTCTATCATTTACTCCCATAACTTATGTCACAAAGAAATCGATAGTTTAATTTTCGTAAATTTGTATTTTAAAAGCATTTTTGTTTTTCAATTTTTGTTTTTGTTTCTTTTATGTTATATAGATAACTTATTTTTCTTTTAGAAAGACATTAATCTATTTATGTTTTTGTTTCTTTTATGTGATATAGATGACTTATTTTTCTTTTAGAAAGACATTGATTTTTTTTATTTTATTTTGAATAAATAATGTTTTAATACTTTGATTTTTGTTTTAGTTTTTGTCTTCTTTATTTAGTAAATGACCTTCTTAAATATTATCGTTTATTTTTATGTTTTAATTCACTAATTTAGTTATTTGTTTGTAAAAGATATTGTATATAAGATCAATGGAGAATTCTTCATGTTAGATTTAATAAAATTCAAGTTACAGTAGTTGATGAGAGGAGGAATCAACATGTTTTAATTTTGATTGATTATAGTGGTTGATGAGAGGAGGAATCGAGATAATGTTGTAATTTTGATTGGTTAAGATATATATTAAATTAGATTTTATTTGATTGGTTTTAATTTTTTTTAAATGGCATTGTTTTAAAATGACAATAATGGCCCGTCATACTGTTTGCCATTTGTCGCTAAAAGAGACTAGATAATACGATATATACTAGCGTACTGACTTGTGTGTAGCACGAGATGAATAAAGATAATATAAACAAATAGTACTTTCTCTGTCCCAAATGAATTGCAACACATTATTAAAAATGGATGTTCCAAATGAATTACAACGTTTCCTAATTTAGCAAGGTTTTGATGTTAAAATGTCAATACTACCCCTACTTTATATCACATCATCATTATTTTTTCAGAAAATTCCCCATATCTATAACTTCCACTCTTCTCTCCCCTCCGCCTCCTTTCCGTCGACCCCAAATCGTCATCTCTAATCTTCAAATTGGACTTCGCCCGTCTATCATCATCAATTACAACATCATAGTCTAACCCAAACCCTTTGTGGATCTGATCACTTAAAGTTATCGAACTCCTGAATTTTGTATATGTGAGCCGTTGATATCATCTTTGGTTCTTCCTACCTATTGTGAAATATCAACTCAGAAAGAGTGGATGGGAAAATGCGGTTGAACGGGTAAAGATTCAAGAACGTGTTTTCGTTTTGGTTGAAAAAAATGAGTTCAAAGATTGGATTTGTTTTTGTATCTTTTTTATTTTGTTTTCGTTGTTGGTTTGATTTTGAGCAACTTTTCGAGGAAGGTGATGTTATGTTACAAGTCAATAAGCACGTTTTTTATGACCGAGAAGATTTGAACTGACGAACTGTTTTATATACTTGACGCACTGTTTTTTTCTGGCACACTGTTTTTTATATACTTGGTGCTCTGTTTTTTGTGCTTTATTTTACGCGCCTTGTTTCTTTGTGTTGTTTTGGCATTTGATTTGTTTTTTTTTTTTTTTCCGAATGAAACACTAGATTCTGACTAGATACGACCATGTGGAAAGATTCAGAGAAGATTAGAGGGTTTGAGACTTGATCCCGAGAAGGACTAATTTCGACGAATTTTTAGGTCGTCGATCGGATTCCGGTTTACTTTTTGACTATGGATGGGGTTTGGGGTGGTGCTGGGAACGAGTAATGGTTTGAGGGGTGATGGTTGGATCGACATAGTGTGGAATTTGCTTGTGCTTTGGGTTTTGATTTGAAATTGTAGTGGAAGGGAATTATTTTCCCGGCTGGTATGAGTTGGGATTTTTTTTTTTTGTAGTTTTTTGAGAATTTTCCCTTATTTTTTCTCTTTCTATCAACTCATAACCCTTTCTCTTTCTTATACTATCCATCCACAATTCACTTAATTACTCCTACAAATTCATAAAGGGTATTTGAGTAAAATAACACAAAGTCAAGTGATTTCTTAGTACTCGTGCCAAGTCAATATTTCGCAATTCATTTTGGACGGAGGGAGTATTAAGCTTACCTATATAGATTAATGTATATTGAACGTGATAGTTTTTTTTTTTTGATAAAATTTTTCAAAAGTTATTTTATTATACTAAAAGACGATTTCATACATAAAACTATTAGGATTTCTAATAACTATTTCTTTGTGAAAGATTTTTCATATATAATTATTATATATTTTTTATTTGATCCAAATATTTTATGTTAAATTTAAGATATTAACTTTTGATTATAATTATAGTTATGATTGCTCAAATTTTTTTAACTTTTGATCAAATTGTTAGGTTAAATTTTATCCAAATATTTTATCTTAAATTTGAGATATTAACTTTTGCTTATAATTATGGATATGATTGTTCAAATTTTTTAACTTTTCATCAAATAGTTAGGTTAAATTTAATATGTTCAAAATTTAATCTCAATCATTCAATTCATAATCAAAGATCATAAATTAATTGGATAAGATTATGTTAGTTTAAATAAAATAAAATTATTTAATTTTTTTTAATTGGCTTTTTTTAAAATGACAATAATCTCCTGTTATATTTTTTATCGTTCGCTATTCAATGAGACTAGGTAATATGATATATACTAGAATACAGTTTCGTGTATTGCATGGGATGAATGAAGATAATATATATAATTAGTATTAAACATGCATGCATATATAAAGATATATTGAACGTGATAGTGAGACAAGTTATTATTTTATTATACTAAAAGACCATTTCAAATATAAAATTATTAGAATTTTCTATAATTATATCTTTGTGAAAGATTTTGTGTATATAATTATTACATATTTTTTATTTGATCCAAATATTTTATATAAAATTTGAGATGTTAAAATTTATATGTAGTTTAGATTAGTTGAAATTACTAACAGATTTTAATTGATTAAGATATATGTAAGATGTTAGATTAGATTTTATTTAATTGGTTTAATTTTTTTAATTGATAATTTTTAAAATGACAATAATATCTTGTCATACCGTTTGTCGTTTGCCATCCAAAGAGACTAGGTAATACGATATATATTAGATTAAATTAGATTAGATTATATTTAGTGTAGATTTGTTGAAATTACTATATGATTTTAATTGGTTAAGACATATGTTAAATGTTATGTTAGATTTTATTTAATTGGTTTATTTTTTTTAATTGAATTTTTTTTAAATGACAATAATGTACGGTCATACCGTTTGTCGTTTGTCATCCAAAAAGATTGAGTAATACGATATATGCTACAATACTATCCCGTGCGTCGCACAGGATGAAAATTATAATAAAATAATAACGTTAAATGACTTATGTCACAAAGAATTCGATAGATTAATTTTTCGTAAATTTATATTGAAAAGGGTTTTTGTGTTTTAGTTTATATTTTTTGTTTTTTTATGTGATATAGATAACTATATAATACGATATATAATAAAATACTGACCCGTGCGCTGCACGAGATGAATAAAAATAATATAAATAAATAATATTAAACTTATCTATATAGATTAATGGATATTAAATGTCATAGGTTTTAATTAGTTTTTGTTTTATTATACTTAAAGACGATTTCATGTATAAAACCGTTTGGATTTCTTATAATTTTTTATTGTGAAAGATTTTGCATATAGAATTATTATATATTTTTTATTTTTTCGATATATTTTATGATAAAATTGAGATATTAACTTTTGATCAAAATTTAATCTCGTTCTTTCAATTCATAATCAAGGACCATAAATTAATTAGATAAGATTGTTTTAGTTTAAATAAAATGAAATTACTTTATTATCCATTAAAATTTTTAATTGATAATAATATTCTGTCATACAGTTTGCCATTTATCGCGGTTGCTGCGTTTAAAAACGATTAGATAATACGATATATATTAGATTAGATTAGATTGGTATCTTAAGAGTCATTTGTATTTGTGTCTTCTATGTTGACTAGTTCTATAAAACTAGATAGATCTGCAATGTATTAATGATGCTTCTGTTTTGCCGGTTCACATCTAAGGCTGCAGCACTTGACTGACCAATTTCTTGTTTTCAATGAAAGAATGTGCTCTAACTTCCCTTCATATTTCCACTCTTGGATTCCAGTATATTAAATTTGTTCCTTCGTGTACGTGCCTCCCAAAAGTTTTCCGGACAGGATAGAAAAACTATTATCATATCATCCGCATTAACCCCTCTGACTGTAAGAGCACAGTAACCTATGATCTTGCACTTGATAAAGAAAAAGTATCACCATATCATCTGCATTAACTCCTCTCAATTTTTTTAGCAAAATACCTCCCAAAATATTTTCTGGAAAGGGCCTTGAAACACCCAAGGTTTATACAGATTAAATGCTTTTTTCTTTAATCATAAAACTTCTAAGATGGAACGGCATAATCTGCCAAGAAATATCTTTAGTACTGTAGAAAATGCAGAATATGGGCCATGGTCACCTTAACAGAAACACCGAGACTAGAGATATTATTAATGCGTCCATCTTACTTCTGCAAAATGCCTAGGTGGTGGCTTTGGTCATTAGGTGGTTAGGTGGTGGCTTTGGCCATTAGGCGGTGAGCTAGGCCATTCGGTGGTGGCTTGAGGAGGAGTTTTAGAATGTAGGTAGAAATATTCGAGGTATATTTTTACATGTTTTCTAAATCATATGAGAGTATCGACGTTACATGTAAGAGCTAGAATTCCATTCTATTATGCTAATGACGTTATAAGATTCTTCCCTTGTATGATATCTAGTTTAAAAGCCTAAAAAGGTAAGAAGCATTTAGGTAATTTTCTTTACATCCAAAGTTGTTTGTGGCATGTACTTTAATTCGCATGTGGTTATCCCTCGATAGATTTCTCTTAAAGTTTTCAAAGGATAGATCATATTGGCTCGTGATCAGCAAACAAAATAGAAAACTGGAAGAAATATATAAAACAATGATGCGATAAATGGTGATTTCAACATTGTTGGTGACTACAAGAACGATTTTGCTCAGTAAGGCGCCTAGGCGATGATCTAGTGGCTTCTGCAATGACCTTCGATTAGATATTTATGATTGCTATTTTTTCCCGATAAGGATGATTGCTATTATTTTTGTGGTAGATGTTGAAATCTTCTTGAGTTTCTAGAATATATATGGAAGTCCGGACTATGGCCCGTGTTAGTCCGGGCTGGCATAGTGGGTTATAAATTCGTATCCGTGCTTTTTGGATACATATTTTTCTTTTAAGCCATTACTCCTGGTATCTGAAATTTTAGCATATTCTAGACAGTAGAAAATTTGTCTGTTGACAGAATTTACCTTCGAAATTGGTGGACTGATATAGCTTTTGCAACACAAGAAACTTCGGAACCTAATTATGTGATAAAACATTCCATCCCTTTGATGTTGTAGTAATTTAAGCAAAACTTCCCAGCACTTAAACCTCAATGTTGTTTGCCATGGCTTGCAAAACATGTGGCGCGCTCGTGTGTTTGTGTCACTTTGGCTGGCATTGTCAGCTGTCCTTTAGACCTTGTTTTTCCCTTTGATTTCTCGGTGCTTTATACAAGAGCTTGCTCTAGCAAGTAAAACTGAATCGTGTCGTGGCCTTTAGCAGTTCACTTATTTCATTCTCATATACCATGTGCTGTGATTTAGAATGCTGCATACTTTTGCAATGTGTCTTTATGAAAGATAAAGAATGGCCAGCTTGAGTTGTCTTTGCTTTTCCCAATGTGCTTGTCTCATTGTCAACTACCCTTTGTCATTGACTTCGAATGTTGTCTGTTTTCGCAATATTTTCATGCACATATTGCTGTAAATGCAATACTTAATTTATTATACCATAAACTGTAGGGTTTGCACTTCATTCGCTTTTCCCTTGGTTTCTTTCTGGGAACTTACTTTAGTGAATGGTACCATGTTAGAATTGTTTTACAGATAAGGAGAACTAACCAGAACACTAAGGGATTGGTAACCAGTTCATTAGGCCTACTACTAAGTAAATTTCATTGCTTGATGGGCAATCTTCTGGTTGGTTGAATAAAATTTTATTCATTCCTTTTCCTGAAACAAAGTGTTCTTTCCTTTCAGATATATCGACTATTTATTTCTTGGTGACTACGTTGATAGAGGGCAGCATAGCTTGGAGACAGTAACTTTGCTTCTTGCACTGAAGGCAGGCCTGCACCATAACTTGTGAAACCTGTGTTACGCATATTGCATTTTACTGTTAAGGAAATCATTCTAGGTCATTCCCTGTTTTGCAGATTGAAAATCCTGAGAATGTTCATTTGATACGCGGAAACCATGAAGCAGCTGACATTAATGCACTTTTTGGATTTCGTTTAGAGTGCATTGAGCGAATGGTATGAGTGTTCATTACTTGTGTTTGGTTATTCTTTCTGGATTTATTTTACTGATTCCGATGCTTTTTTCAGGGAGAGAATGATGGTATATGGGCCTGGACACGTTTCAATCAGCTGTTCAATCATCTTCCACTTGCCGCACTTATTGAGAAGAAAATCATCTGTATGCATGGTGGCATAGGAAGATCTATAAACTCAGTGCACCAGATAGAGAAACTTGAAAGACCCATTACAATGGATGCTGGGTCCATAGTTCTGATGGACCTTCTATGGTTTGTTTGCTCAACCCATGTTTTCCCCTTGTATATGCCATCTGCTGATAGTCTAATATATGTTATATCTGATACAGGTCGGATCCTACCGAAAATGATAGTATTGAAGGCCTCAGACCAAATGCTCGAGGACCGGGTTTGGTCACATTTGGGGTATGAGTTTTGTTCCTCTCTTACGTTGATTTTAATTTCAATGCTTCAAATGAGGGTGGCATCCATTATCGTTATGCCTCATCATTTTATTTCTTTTCATATTTTCTTTCTTTTTAGTTGTTCAATTCGTAAAAATCATAACATATTATGTCTTTATTATTCAAATTATTTTTGGGATACCTGAGTTGATTGATCTTCCGACCAAACATATGTTTTGGGCTCCTATGTCCTGCGTGGCATGGAAATGATGATTCTGATGTAGGTGATCGATTCTAGCTTTATGGAACCCTAGTTTTATTTATTTTCATCGGAAAGCAGGAAGCTCTGCTGTGCAAAATCCAAAATCAAAATGCATGGGAACTCTTTGAGTATGCGACACCCTTTCATATAGATCCATAAGCCTTCCGTGAAAACATGATGGATTCTTAGAAAATTTCTGCTCTATATAGCTACCTGATGGACTATAGTAAATAAGAAATTTAGATCCAAAGGTCAGATGATCTGTAACAGAAAATGCACTAGTTGAATTTCATTAATGAACACATGATATGAGTCTTGTGCATTGTATCACCAGTGACAGGTCTGGACTCTGTTGTTTTGTGGTTTTTTTGTCATTGGTTAGATGTTCATGTGTTGGCTGGATCTATGAACTCTTTTATTACCACTTTGACAACCGTCACCATTTCATAATGAGACCTTCTAATCTTTGTGTGACGCCATAACGCCTTTGTGAAAGGGAAAACATATTTGGATGATAATCCACTATTCATACTGGTTCTAGGTCTCTCTCAAGGTGAGCTCACTTTTTTTTTGAAAAATATCTCTATGCATGAAAGGTAGTCTACTCCATGTATCTCCTGCTTTACTCCTTGCCTGCACAAGCATGAAATGAATCTTGAGTTTTATTTTCCATCAATCAAGTTTGACAAGTCCAGGTTTTTGTTGCAAGTCTTGAAGATAATTCTATCAATAGAAACAAGTTGCTATGCACTTGTTTGTTTTATATTGGTCAGTGTCTAGTGTAAACCAACTAATTGCATTCACTGACTGGTTTTAGTTTGGGGATATGAATGTTTGGCATTGATCCACTGATCTTGTTCCAGTGACTGGATGCTTAACCTATTATAGTTAACTGCTTGGTTGGTTGGAAAATATTTAGACATCTTAATTTGTGTTTGAAAAACTCTCTGTGCAATGTTTATCGGCAAGCTTGTCCGTAATTTCATTGAAGGACCTATTTTCAGTTAGGAACACTAATAATGGTCTTATTAGAAACAGTGTTATTTAACTGTTGCTTCTATCAATACATGACTGTTTTTGCATTAGAACTATGATGTTGGGAGATTGTCAACTTAAAAAAGGTAGTCAAATTCGTAACGTTATCAGAGGCTTGTTCCCTGCTAATATTGATTGCATAATGTATTTATGAGAAACTAGCTAACAGATTCCAATGTAATATTCAGGTTAGAGATGCACTTGACTCCAGAAACCGTGTTTGAAATTTGTTGTGAAAATGTATTGTTTTTCTACATGGAACATTTTCTGCTGTACGATCTTATCGAGAGGCTTTTGCCATGAGGATTCTTATATGTTTCTGCAGCCTGATAGGGTCTCAGATTTCTGCAAGAAGAACAAATTGCAGCTCATCATCAGAGCCCATGAATGTGTCATGGATGGTTTCGAGCGGTTTGCACATGGACAATTGATTACTCTCTTCTCTGCGACAAACTATTGTGGTGAGACGCTGAACCATGTTTTTCTGAGTGGGCTAACGCCCACTGGTCTTTCTTTTCCAGTAAGTGTGGTTTATTTTCAGGAACGGCAAACAATGCTGGAGCTATACTTGTGATTGGTAGGGGCTTGGTGGTGGTTCCCAAGTTGATTCATCCCTTGCCGCCTCCTGTTAACTCACCTGAGATGTCCCCTGAACGTACAATAGACGACACATGGATGCAGGTGAGGTCATTGAGAATCTCTGAGCAAATGGCTTCTGAATCGTGAGCTGCATTCTATCATTTTGCGAGTAGTTGTCAGAACATCAGATGTCCCTACTGTGTTCGGTCAATGAACTTCATTTAAGATCTTTGTTTACACGATGACCTATGCAAAGCAAATATATGTTAGACTGCTTTGTACTAGCACGAATCACGGAAAACATGGACAGTCTTGGCTAATTCATGCACTGCAGGGCTAAACAGTGTGAACCCTAATGTTAACTACTGTGGGTGACATTCTAAGGAGACAAATCAGTTCATGCTTACTTCTTTCCTATTTTTCTTGCAGGAACTTAACATACAAAGACCACCTACTCCTACTAGAGGCCGTCCAAAGCCTGATCAGGATAGAAACTCGCTTGCATATATATGAATTTTGTCGGTTGTGATTGTTTATGTCATCGTGTTATACCCTTGTAGATCTGCCCCATAGTTGTGTAGCAAGTTGTAATTTCTCGATTTGTTGTAGCATCTTGTCATTTGTACATGTAGTCAAAGAACAGTAGGAGCAGGTATGATACAGAGTTATTCTATATTAGTGATCGCACCTCAAAAATTTTGGTGTCATTTGTCTGTAAATTGAGCAACTTTGAGAGTGATTGGAATTCATATTTAGAATTATGGTAATCGCATCATATAAGCAAAGGTACCTAGCTGCGATCGTCATCTACATCAGTGTAGATAGAACTTTCCATGAATATGTTCTCTGAGGTGATGTGTAGGTAACACCCTAGCAAGGATGTCACAATATCATAGTGCATTCGAGAATCAGGTGGTACGACTCTGAAGTGATGTGTGGCATGCCCCTAAGTCGTGCATCCTAGTAAGGACCTCATATATGATATCTTAATCATCAAAACCTCAATCTTACAAATCGAACGTCACAGGTTTGAACCTCGTCAATATTTTAACCGCCTGCTTGATTCCATTTGCACACTTCGATCAGAGACCATCAAATTAAGATATTGAACCAAGTACTGAGAACGTTTACCACAAAGTAAAATTCAATCCAATTTCTAGATTATATCAATCAAAAAGAGCCGACAGTTTTTCCTTCAAAAGGAATTATCTATGAAGTAAAATGTAAACCTTGCCGTTCATAGGGAGCTCACTAGCTACGTCGCGCATTACCATTTTGTATAGCTAATAAGTTTATCTCTTTATCTCCAAGAACGCTCAGTCTACTGGTGGTAATGTGCCACCAGCGGCCAAGATTTGCTGCTCCAACTGCATCATTTGAGAAAAGAGAAGAAAAGAGATGAGAACTTCAATGTCATAATATTGATAAATCAAGCTAGAAAAAGAGCTTCCACCCAATGAGATTAAGACTCCATACTCTGAAACCCGGTAATTGCAAGCAACCATTAGCATTGGGTTAAGTTTGCATATTTAGCCAGGAAATCAAATGACTAAGGACCAATGGAAGCTGGCACGCTGTGTCCAGAGAAAAAAGATATACTCAAGGATCCTTTACAGATTTATTGATTCACCAATATGCAATTTAGCAGGAATAACAGAATTGCGGGGATATAGCCACTGGCCCACTTCTCTGAAATTTCCAGAGAGCATAGACGCCACCACAAAAGAGGGGGAAAAAACCACGAATACAGGAGGTTTTTTTCTTTCGACAGGGAAAGTATTAATCGGACAGTCACATTACGAATCAGCTCACGCTATGCTGCATGAAGCTGCATATTATTTAAACTCTATCTCGTAAAGAGATCTTTGCCACAAGCTGCAGATCATACAGAATAATTTACTATCCAAGCTCATCACTGCTTACCCTGAAAAGAGTTTCCAACTTGGTTTTCACAAGAGCATATTCCTGCTTGATCTGTTGTAGACATCTCAAACACCTGCAAAAAATACTATGCGAGATCAGTCCGCCATGTGCATAGACTCAATATAATATGACGTGTTATGATAGGGTCTCTGGTTTGCGTGAAATGTCTGAATTGAGGCTGGAATGAGGCTGAAAGTTTGCTTCGAGTCAGACTTGAAGCAATTATTAGAAAAAAGAAAAAGTCAAATGAGACATGGATTTTTGAGTCCCTAGTTCTGTTCTTGGGAACACGTTCCTGGTGCAAATTCTACATCAACATATTTAACCTATGTTCTGCGTGATATATAAAAAGAGGAATAATGAAGTCGAAATATTAGAATCTAGAATAGAGTTAGATATATATTAATAGGGTCTTCTATCATAAGTTCGGACTTTTAGTGAAGTTGGTTTCTCGACATGTTACGAAATAAAATTAGAGAGGAGAATAGAATGATATTATTGATCATGACATACTCTATATTTACAGAGTAATCAAATACAAACTAAGAAAACATTACAACGAGGAACAAATAAACTAGGAAATAATATATTATAGGAAATCAAACTAATGTAGGAAGAACAATAATATAGATATTTTCCTAACATATATATATCCTAACAAATAGCACAAAAATAATTTTGGCAAACGCTTTTGTGACCAAATCTAGATCAATATGTCAGCTGCTTTTGAACTCCTACAGAACAGGAATGTTCTTTGTGTCGATGTGCTTAGCAAACAAAATCGAATGCAGAGAAT
>JAOVYX010015430.1:0-27886 GCA_035668315.1 Drosera spatulata | reverse complement strand
CCCTCCCCGACCACCAACCCACCAGCCAAACTGCCCACTGCACCAGTCCACCACTCCCACCTTCCCAGAGCGTCGCCGCCTGTACGCCACCCCACCAACCCACCAGCACGTGGTCATCCCGCCAGCTCCACCGTCCACAGTCGCAAACGCCACCCCACCAACCCACCGCTCGAAGACAGAGCACAATGCTTTAGTATTCGCGAATTGGAGGGCGAAAATGGTGATCAGGACGTGACAGCGGTTTCAACCTTAAGAAGGCGTTTGCGATGAGGAAAAAGATGCTATGGTGCGATGAGGAAAACGAGAAGGCTCTGAAAGCCTACTGGGAGTCGCAGGATTTTGAGACTCGATCACGTCGAGGCCAGGAGAATAGGAGCATCGCCAGGATTTTGAGACTGGTCCTCACCATCGCCAGGATCCCCTGCCATCAAATGATGCACCCCCACAGCAGACTGTATTTTAGGATTTCATTTGTTTTAGATTTTAGTATTTAACCCCCAAATTTGTTGAATAACTTGTTATGTGTGTGGGATATAAAACATGTATTTGTGATGTTTTTTTTTTTTTTTTTTTGTGTTACATGCTGAATTTTTCATAAATGGATGTCCACAGGATTATGGTAGTATTTGTATAGTCGGCGGAGCTGTAATTCCGCCATTTTTCTTTTCTTGAAAATCAGGTTAACGATTGCACCAGACCTTTTAGTCGCTAATTAGTGACTACAAAGCATATAGTAGTCGCAAAACTAGTTTTCACTCCAGAAACAAGGTTTGCAATTAGCGATTATTTTGCTTGTAGTCGCAATCCCTTCAACCACAAGTTTTGCAACTGCTGAACAGTGCAGTCGCTAATTTACGAGTGCTATAGTCGCTAACTCCATTAGGGACTGGGTTTTTAACGACAGAGGTTGTTAGTCGTAAAAGCAGTCGCTAACAGCTTTTGCGACTATTTTAACTGTCGTAAATCTCTGTGTTTTTTGTAGTGGTGTTGAATTTTAATATAATTTGATTGAAAAAAAATACTTTTTTATTAGTAGTAAAGTGTAAGTGGGGTTTGGAAAAGAGAATAAGAGAGAAGGATAAAGGAGGTGGTCGAATAGTTTCATCATATTAATATAAATTGATTATTATCTCTGTCCCATACATTTTGCAATGGCATATAATTTGGGCATAACTTAATATGATCAAATATTATTTTTTTATAAAGTTATTGTGAAATATTAATAGAAAATTAAGTTATGAACTTTAAATTCAAACCAATTCAAGAATTTTTTTACGTCGTTTAGAATAAGAATGAAACATTTTAAAATGTTTTTTATTGCAAAAATTATGGGATAGAGAAAATACTAAATAAGAAAAGGATAAAAATATTATAAATAAATTGAAACTTACAAAAAAAATTATTGTAAAATATTTTGGATTGTAAGAAATACTTTTTATTATCAAAATATAGATTGATTTTGTTAAATAAGCATGTATAATTGCGGAAGCTCTAATGCTATGTTATCCAATACAGTGTCATCGGCCCTTCTATTTCCTCGGTCTCGGTTATTGGATCTACGTATTCTCTTGACCCCTTGCTTTAAACATTCAATGATTGAATTTTGCAGAATACTGAGTGAAGAATGACATTGTCCAAACATTCTGTGTAAAATATATATTTCCTTCATCTCAATTTAGATATAATTATTAATGTGATATATGATTTTATATATATTTTGAATTTTATGGATTTTAATGATTATTTTAAATAATAGGGGATTTACTATAACAATTATAAGAAAAAATAACGAATATATTATAACATTGAATGTTTTAGCTTTTTTTTATCTAAAAAGATTATTAAAAAATACAAATAAATTAAAATAATTCAATATAAAAAAATATTACATGTATATTAAAATGCATGGAGCAACGTAAAACATTTGACATCAAAATCTTTCCTTCATGGATCAGGGTTCAGGTGCCGTGGTCCATTTCTTTGTTCTCTCATGTTTCGTTGGGCTTTTCGAATATACTCCCTCCAGTTTCATAATATAAACTATATTATTTATTATTATTTTTATAATTATTATAATAAATCATATTATTATTAAAAAAATCATCAAATTTCATAAAAAATTAACAAATATATAAATTTTTATCGAATTAATTGATTATCTATATCATGAAACGGAGGGAGTACTGAGTTAGATCTCAATGCCCAAACCGCAACCATAGATGACCTGTACTGCTGGGGTTCGATCATTTCTCACACCCCTTGTTATTGTGATAAAAGACGATCGATGTACAAGCATAGTTAGTAAAATATGGGAAAAAAAAGACAGAAATATATTAATTAGTTAAAAAATATAAAATATATAATTAATTTTAAAAAAATCATTCTTAATATATATATATAAAACAAATTCATTTTAATAATATGTGTTTTTAGGGATAATTGCTACTCACAGCTCCTGCATCTCACCCCAATACAAATAAAGAGAAATAATAGGGGGTTGAGGGATTGGGAGGTGTGATCAGCACACCTTCCAAATAAATTACGATTAGTTTGCTGTGATGCTTGATATTCTTTTAAGATCACAGCAGTATCAACTAGTAATTAAAGTACACAAGTTGACCCAGTTGGAAGTAGGAACTTTGAGATTCAACTTGCTAGTATCATGACCCGACAGTCAAAGCTTAAGTATAAGAAGATATATACCGCAAATAACAACATTATCTTGGTTTGGCACAAGTGAAAACCCTGTTTAATAGCAAGTTGACACCATGCAAAGTGTTGATATCAAAAGCCATCGCATGATATGAAAACAATTTTAGTAGTGGTAAAGCATTTGGTATCATCACCAACTTTGCTGTATCTTGTCGCGATTTTGCGAATGTTTGACGCAGTGCATTTGGTATCGCTAGCAGAAAACTGGTGATGGTGATGGTGATGGTGATGCTGAGAATGACTGCATTGTCAGTTTGGCAGAATGGAAACAGGAGGATATCAGGCATTACGAAACAAGACTGGAAGATATGCACGTAACACCATGAATTTCAATAACTTGATCAAAAGAAACCTCATTTGAAGTGAAAAGGACCGTAACAAAGGGGAAAAGGATACTCTTCTTGGCATTTTTCAATCACTCCGACGACTACAACGATTATGCCACACAAAATCGATAGATGAAGAGAGGACATGATCACAACCCGGTTGGTATGAAGTTGAACATGATGCCATCCAAGTGCAAAATCACATCTCTCCAAATCATATTGTATCAAAAAGGTGTATGAAACAAAAAGAATAAGTGACTGAAATCAGATGCTTAAATGTCATCCGAATTCCAATAACGAGTACATATAGAACGATAAGGTCGTGCCCAGTAGCTTCACTCTTTTAGCTCGACGATCATTTACAGATCCTGAACTTGCAAGCCTACAACAGAACCACAACATGCTTCAGATGAATAACAGCATACAAACAAAAACAAGTCTCATTGCTTCAACAACAACATCATTCTAGATGGTGATCATCTAAATCATTGGCGATCATACCTGGAGGCAGTGATTGCTTCAGTTTATTGGCCTTCTCTGAGTCAAAGACACAGAGGGTGTAGAGGTACTTGGAGCAGCGAACCTTAAACTTTACCACATCCTTGCTCCTTTTGATCTTGACGGAACGAGCATCCTTTCTTCTTGCAGTGAGAAGGAAATCTTTGATTTCATGAATCTGCTTTGGCTGAGAACCACACAGCATATTAGAACATACACGGAAAAATCCCTATTTTGATCACTAAAAATCATACATGTATATGGAGTTTAGGAACTACAACTAAACAAAACCGGAGCTTGAAACATCATCTACAACTACTACCACTGTCATGATAATGTCATGGAGTTCCACATTAGGTGAACGAATAAGCACAACAAATACAACGTAACGTGACAACTGACAACTATCAAAACGGACAATCCACAAAGTCATCATCCAAGAAACAGAACATATGAATCACTTTATTGCCTATGACTCCAATCATAAGTAAGAGATACAGATACATATGTTTAAGTTTATATATTGCAGGCATCAAGTTTGCAAGGCTCGATTAATACAAGATCGACACGTATTGTGCCTAAACACATTCATCGAGCAAACACAATAGGTAAAAACGAATGATTCAGAGAGCAGAAATTAAGGAATGGATTATGATGTGCCAAGAAATTTAAAATGTATCCACTGCTAGGGGGACCAAAGGGAGAACTCGATCAATCCCCTCTCGAATTCCCCAACAATGGAGCTCGATATCGCGTCGACTCATACATAAACGCCATTTGATTCAAGTGCAGCGCTTGTAATCAGTTTTCGACGCCACATTACATATCCCAACTAAAAAGTAAAAACAATTCAAGGAGATAAACTTGTATCGCACAAATCACACCGCACAATAACCACACCCAACACAATCTCAAGGTTAAATGACGAGAATAATTTGCAGCGACTAACCATTTTGCAGTGGAGATGGGATGAGGTTCAAAACGACGCCGCCGCAGTCTCGCGCACGTGAGCAGCTTGATAGAATTGACTATATTGGGAATGCAGGGAAAAACCCTAATCCTGGATATGAGATTCGGGTGGAGTATTTTTTTTTCTCGTTTTGAAAGTGGGCTCAGATTGTTTCACGGACCGGTTTCACGTTATGGGCCGGCCCAGATTGTGGACGAGACTCCCCTGTGATGGATTATTATTCTGGATTAATGCTCCTTGCCAATGTCAAATCTACTCCCTCGATCCCAAATAACTTACTCCGCTTTCCCATAAATTTTATAATGTTTTTATTTTGTACACATATTGATATAAAGTTTAACATGTCTATGATGACGATCAAATATAATTTTTTTATAAAATTTATCGTGAAATATCAATGATTGTGTAAGTTACATAGTTCAACTTAATATATATTATGATACTACCAGACGTGATTTGATATAAAAACAAAATTTATATTTATATGTATATAGAATGGTCTAAAATATGTATATATTGTAAAGTTTGTGAGACGAAGGGAGTATGAACGTTCTACATCTTCCGTCCCAACATATTCAAATTGGGCCGTCTCAATTAAATTGAAACTTTACCATATTCGAAAACTTTTTTCCAATAAAAAAAATAAAAACATCCTTATTTTTTATTTTATATCGTTTCAATTCATCCCATTATTTTTCATTCTTTTTTTTCTTTTTCTCACTCTTCTTACTCACAAAAGTAATTTATTCTTTACGTCAAAAGTCATTACACATAAATTATCGAATTAGATCAATCAGTTGTAATTCTGTTGGGACGGGTAGAGTGTATAAATTGCGACATTGTCTTAAATGACAAGGTTTTCAAATGTAAAAGTCCAAAATTATAATATCTCAAGGAAATGCTTAAATGGTTTGATAGTACTACCTATACCAACAAGGTGTACCTTCCTTTTCGGTAGCCCGCTTAACGCGGAGTAATGCTGGGATGAGTGACCTTCTGGAAAGTTTTTCAAAGTGTGCGCGAGTGAGGCAAAAGTGCACTGAAAGGACTAGTGTTGATCCGTGGGGCCAGTTGTCAGTCTGGTGACGACCCGATAGTAAGGATTTGGATGGGGCGTTACAAAAATAGTCTTACTTTATACTTCCTTCGTCCCATAATAAATACAATAGTTTGACTTGAGAGTTTGTCGAGGCAAACTTTAACTCTCATCGCAGATGGGTAAACATCGTTTTTCGTAAAATTGTCGTGAAACGTAAATGATAGCTCAAATTATGTACTTTAATCTTGAACCAGACACGTAATTTTCTTACGTTATTAAGACGAATAATGAACCTTTTCAAAATACGTGTTAAATAATATAAAGAGTAAAATATAACACTTATTACGGGACGGAGAAATATCACATCATATTAACCATCAGTATTTTTTTTTAATTTATCCACCCACTATTATCCATCACACAACGATATTTTTATCCAATGCAAAAAAACTTAATAGATTTTTAAATTATTATTTTAAATTAATTTTTTATAATTTATCTGAACAAAAATAATAATAATTTTTTTTTTGGACAGCAACAAGACACGGGTGGAAAAGTGACAACGTTGACGCGGAGGGTACAAGATAGTAGTTCATCGTGATTCGTACGCCGAATTGAACAGTGACGGTGAGTATTAGTGCATCCCCGATGTACATCCCACATTTTTTTTGAAATTTGATTGGTAAAAAAATAAATAATTTCACAATTAATAAAAAGAAACTTGAATTTAACAAATAATTAAAAATCAGGATAATATGAAGGGTACATTTTTTTCTATTTAAATTAAATATAATATTTTTTTATTATCTCAAAATAAATGAAATATTTTTGATAATCTTTAATATAAGATAAAAAACAAATCAATCACTTCGTCACAATACGTCCACTATCTCATCGAATAAATGATATAATAAATCTCATTATCACTCAAAATATATTACTCCCTTCGTCTCATATTATATACATTTAATTCATCCGATACGTAATTTTATGTGTGTATTGAATGTTTGTAGAATTTGATGAAAAAAGAATATTCTTTTAAAGATAATGGGACTTATTGTGAGAGGGGATGGTGAGATTTACATGATTGATTTGATATGTTTATAGAATATAAAATTGTTAAAAAAATATTATAAATAGATTAAAATATTTAAAAAATATATATATATTACAAAACAAAGGATACTTTTTTTTATCAAAATCAACATAAATGAAACGCACACGTAAATTTTCGCAAATGTTAGATTTAATTGGAACGGGATGGAGTAGTTTGCTTCCATCGTAAGCTAAACATTCAAAAGCCTCCCCCCACCATAAATGTCAAGGCCACACCACTTTGCAGATTCATCCTCCCTCTCCCCCTCTCCCCTTCTCTCCCTCTCTGCGTGTGTACTTACAGGGGTTGAGTGCATCATGCGGGCAGAGGAGATGATGATGTTAATTAAGTCATTGGGTAAGTAGTCAAAGTACTTGGATCGGCTTTGGGGCTGATTTTCTTCGATTGTTTTGATCCTCCTGTTTCAAGAAATTGTGTTAGTGCGAGGAAAAAGGAGCATTACATTTTGATTTATCACACTAATGATTTTATATATTTGTATTACAAGTCATGTGGTGCTTCTTGATGTTTTCAGCAAGCTGGAGCTAGCTAGGGATTGTACAGTGAGGTGGTTTTCGTGGCATGGGGAGAGACAGGGTACATGCTTTGCAATCTTTTTTGTTTGGCTCGCTTCACGTCACCTTTACAAAGTCCTTGATTAGGGAGGGGATTGCATATTTATAGGGTGGGAGACTATATATATATAGCATTGACAACAAATTAGCATTGCGAGTTTATAGTAGCATAACCTTCTCAGTCAAGAAATCCTGTCAATTAGCAGGCCATTGACAACATCGGGTGAACTTTAACTCCTTGCAACCCAAACTGAACATAGCTGGATTTCTTGTTTAGGAAAGATTGTGCTATTGGAAACGAGCAATGACTTGCTTTGCTGTAGGAGTTTTACTGTCTGTCTTTCACTCTAAATATATACATACGTAATCTTTCAAAAAATTTTATAAAAATGACATAGAACGTGTCAACAAGAAAAACTACATAGCAATTGTCTTCGACCTTGTCTGTTCTCACATCATGAAAACCAAATCACTAAACTTAAACGACCATTAAAGTGGGAGAATACTACGGTTAAATGCAAGAGGACCCGTGTGCCGTGAGATGCAACTTCTTGGAGTAACGAACAAGAAAATCATGAGGCAGTGATTTGCCATTTAATGTTTCGTACAAACTCCTCCTAGGCTTTCTTTTTTTTCCCCACTACAAACATGTAAGAGATTTCTTTCTTTTTTCCCCCACTACAGACATGTAAGAGAGGATTAATTCGAGATGACATGTAAGAGAGGATTAATTCGAGATTCAACTTGATACCGAGAAAATTCTACCTGGTGTTTGTATTGATGTACTACTAGTCTTGTATGTATTATGACTTGTTTTGTTTGGCTAAGGTAAAGAATAAGAATACTCTTTAATGCCATATTTAATATGATTCCAGCCCCAGAAATCATTCCGACGTACGCCTAGAAAATTGATGGGGTAATTGAAAGAACGATATGGCAACAAGATTGGCATCAAAATAGAACGTGGTTGTAAAACCGCAGCTCGACAAATCATTTCTTGTCGAAAAGAAATACAGAACAGGAAGAACACAAAGGGACAAATCCGATGCATAAATGTCACTCCAATTTCAACGAGTACCTTGGTATAGAACGAGATTGTTAGCGACGATTATCATTTACAGACCCTTCACTCTTGTCGCTCGATGATCATTTACAGATCCTGAACTTGCAAGCGTACCGACAAAACCCCAGCACGCTTCAGATGAATAACAACACGCAAGCAAAAAAAAGAAGAAAAAAAGCAAGTCTCGTTGCTTCAACAACAAGAACATACGAGATGGTGATCATGTAAATCAGTGGCCACCATACCTAGAGAAAGTGATTGATTCAATTTGTTGCCTTGTTGGCCTTCTCCGAGTCAAAGACACAGAGGGTGTAGAGGTACTTGGAGCAGCGAACCTTGAACTTCACCACATCCTTGCTTCTCTTGAGCTTCACTGAACGAGCATCGAGCATCCTTCCTTCTAGCTGTGAGAAGGAAATCCTTGATTTCGTGAATCTGCTTCGGCTGAGAAACATGCAACAAATCAGAACGAACGTATTAGATTCATCCAGAAGCATACTCATATGTGGAAAACGAAACCAACAAACTAATAGAGCAACGCCAGAGATGTCATTCGAAGGCAGTGGCATGAGAAAAACACAAAGCATAAAATATCACAATTACCAATTTGAATACCACATCTGAGATCAATATTCACATGAAATGTTGTGCGACATAACAACCACCTTATCAAACTATATCATTCGCTAGTATGCTCCTTCGATCATACAACAGAGCAATGCTGATACAAGGTTACATTGCCCCCAACAACCAATCACATTCTTAAAATTCAATTTTCAAGCAGCGATGCTGGAATTACAATTCCTGTTACACACACGATTATTAATTGTTGAAAAGTATGGCTCAACATTCCGCGTCTTTTTTCGCGTTTCCGTGTGATTTGTTGCTCGTTTTCCTTTGATATATAAGAAGGAGCGTCCGTGCTTCAGAGCATATGGATAATAGAGCACATATACTCATTGTTTCAATTTGTTAACACACAGTTAGAGCTTAAAGGATTTGTTTTAGGAGTGAGTCATTTCTATATCCTTTATTGTTATACTCTTTGTGATCAGTGAAGCTCTCTTATATCTTCTCATTTGACTAGTAGATTTTTTTGTCGTCGGCGACCGCCCGTGGTTTTCTCCCGTAAGGGTTTCCACATAAAAAATGTTTGTGTCATTAATTTTGCGTATTTGTTATTGTTTGTATTGTAATTAACAGACCCGTTCGTAACTTTAATGATTTAAAAAGATAAAACCCATAGGGACAAAATTTTACAACAATACGAAAATGGATGTATTCAACTAGCGGTTGAACTGCTAACTCATTGACCTGAAATCTATGTCCGATCCGATTCTGATAACTATGCTCAAATCTATCCTTTGAACAAAAAAAAAAAAGAAGCTCAAATCTAGTGTTTTTGGGACCGGTAAGACAACACATGCTGGAAAAAGTTTAGGACTATAGTCATAGACTGTACCGAAAAATGAACCCACTGCACCAAAAAAAGAAAAAAAGCACCGAAAAAATGAACCCACTGAGACACAGTTAATTGACGCGGAGAGTAGGAATTTTTTCCTAAGATGATACGGAGAAAAAAAAAAAAAAAAAGATCCCCAATCTAAATCGTACATTTTTCAATTGACGCATGTTCGTGTGTGGATAGAAAGAAAAAAAGCACATCTTTATTTTTTAAAGACGTAAATCGACTTTAGTGTCCTTAAAAACGCAAAAGGTCTCTCTGAAAGACGCACAGCGTCTTCCAACTACTATGCCAAACAAAAAGTTACCATTTTTGGTCTAGAAACGCTGTGCATCTTTCATTTGTGTTTTGTAGGATCTTGAGAGGCGTTGGACTTCCCTTGCCACTAAAGTCTCCTATCTCAACTCTTATTTGACTCGGAAAAACTAGGATGAAGGTGGAGAAGAGGAGCCAAATTCGCGATTTTTCGAGATGCATGCCCCCTCAATTGAGTATAACCCTTATTTCATTAGTCCCTAATGACGAACTTCTTTTAACGACACTTATCTCTTGATCTGGCAGACCTAAGAATCTCGCAAAAATATGAGGCTAGAGCTGCTGCTTTAGCTAGGTCTTCTTTTGACTCGAACTCAGATAACGGCGATGGAGAAAACCTAAAGACCCAGCCTTCCGATGGAGAAATACCTGCAAACAAATCAAGAAGAAAAAAAATCTTTTTTTATACATGTTCTATCTAATTAAAAAAAAGATATAAAAAGGATGCTTTGATCGAAATCTTGATTCGACTCATTTCATTATTTTTTTGGGTAGAATACTTCATAAGATTGAGACCCGATTTGATCCGACTTCAATTTATCTTCAACAAAATCGATTCCAATCTATCTTAATATCATGTTTTGAAAAATGATAAGATTGAGAGAAGAACCACCGTGAAGTGTGTGTACAAATGGAAAGAGGGAGGAGAAGAGGAAGAAAAAAAAACGACAATAATTTTACACAATTCAAGAACCACTAGTCACACATCATATTGTGCTTTCATTTGTTAAAAAGACGCGCCTCTATATAAAAAGAAGGAAAATTTTAGAGACACACAAGACCAAGTAAAAACGCCTTGCATTTTTTTCCTTGAGACGTGTCGTACGTCTCTTATCTCTATCCCATATTTCATATTATTAAATTAAAAATTAAATTTGAATGAATCCTAAATTGAAATTCTTTTTCTTTTTTATCCTATTTCGGAAAAAAGTCCGGAGAGTAGAGTGATAGTTCATCGTGCGCCGACTTTCAATTTTTCCTGTTCACAGTCAGTTTGCTTCGATCGTAAGCTAAACATCCCCGAATATGATGCACTTTCTTTGTGCTTTCTTTGCCTCCCATACACTCAAACAGCAGACTCCCAAACCCCCAAACCAAAATCCTCTCAGCATTTTATCCACTCTGCACATTCATTCTCTCTCGGAATCCATCAATTTGGTTCATCATCATCATCATCATCATCATCATCATCATCGATATTCGAATTCTCTGCTCCCACTCAATCCGAACTCATTAATTCGCCGTTCATATTCCCCCAAATTTCCACGCTCACGAATTATCATCGGGAAACTGCGGCTTTATCGGTGTGTATATATATTCCCCAAAGTTACCTGCTTGATGATATAACTGTATAGGGTAAGCCACAGTACTACTCGATCGGAACTTTATAGGGATGATTCTCTTGATTGTCTGATCGACTTCACGAGAGTGGGTTAATTAGTCATGAAGGTATCTTCATATGAGTTTATGGACTTATTTGGTATCGGAATGAATGTCTCATTCATGAAATGGGTTGTTGTGATTGATCAAATGCCTTCTTGCAGTAGAGAAGGTAGATAGATGACAATGGAAACAATGGACATCGAGTCGAGGCAGACCCGAGACACGTCGTCCCCTATTATACCGTTTGCTAGAAGGTTCCTTCTGACTCCTTTTGTGGCCTTTCGGCTTATCCAATTTGTTTGACGATGGGGGGTCCTTTACTTGCACGTGATTTATTCTTCGTATGGTCGATGATTGCAGCTATCAGGTTGAAGCATTGGAAAGAGCTATCAAGCAGAACACAATAGTGTACTTGGAGACAGGCTCCGGGAAGACATTAGTAGCGATAATGCTCTTGAAATGGAACTCTTATCTTCTGCGAAAGCCTTCCTCATATATTGCGGTTTTCTTGGTTCCTACTGTTGTTTTGGTCAAGCAGGTATGAACTACTTCATCATGTGCTTATCAACTTATATATGGTAGAGTACACATTTCATTAGATAGTAGTATCTTGTTTTTCCGCACTTATGGCAAAACTCGGTAGTTGGTTGAGTTCATTTCCTATCGTAGGTTTAGGATAACATGTAGAAATGATAGCAAAGCTTTCCTTCCAGATATCAAGTTTTCCATCTGTATTACAAGTCATTGGTGCTTCTTATTGTTTTCAGCAAGCTGAAGCTATTAGAAAGTTGCCGGACTTAAGAGTGGGTGAATACTATGGCGAGATGCAAGTAGACTGGTGGGATGCAACTGCTTGGAGTAACGAACTAGAAAATCATGAGGTGCGTTCTTGTGATTGGCTGTATCTCTTTTTTGGACCTTAATTCGAACTTATGCATTTGGTGCTCATTGATCTTATCTGCAGGTCCTTGTGATGACACCAATGATTTTATTAAATGCATTGAGGCATAGCTATGTCAAAATAAACCATATAAAGGTCTTAATATTTGACGAATGCCACAACGCGAGAGGGAAACATCCATATGCCTGTATTATGAAGGTCGCTGATCTGCACTGCTTTCTCCTTTTTCAAGTCTGCTATTTCACCATGAGGTGTCCTGCTGCATCAGTTGATCCGCAATACATGTTTTGAAGCCAGAATCTCAGCATGGCACTGAAACATGAAAATAGAAAGCAGAAGTGTTTTTCCTCCGGATTTACGATCCAAGACAAGGCTACTGCCTAATGGTGCTATTGTCATGTTTCATCACCACAATTTAGTGCTTAGTTGTAGATGATTTTTGAGATAATGGTTTCATGCTTGTACTTAGGAGTATGATTAATTCTTCAGGTCTTTAGTCTTCTGTGACCAAAGCTGGCTGTGTGCTTACTTGCTGCATGAATTGTATTTTTTGACCAGGAATTCTATCGCCGTCAATTAAGTGACCGTGATCTTCCCGCAATACTCAGAATGACAGCCTCGCCTATCAAAGCCAAAGGTAGATCCTTTTCAAGCTGCCACTTTGACTATATAATAGTGAAGTCCACTCCATGGAGGTCATTAGTGAAGTGTGTTAGGGTGTAAGGATTCTCATGCTTATAACAGGCCGGTCCTCATCAAGTTACTGGAATCAGATTTCTGAACTGGAGAATCTTTTGAATTCAAAGGTCTTTCTTTTTACCTCAGCCTTTTATCTTGAAAATTGTGCTTGTGTTTTAAAGGGCAGCTACAATATGCATTGATCTTCTGTGTTTCTGGTACAGGACATTGTCAGTAGTTCTAGACTACGATATTTGAAAGCCATTTGAGTTTGCCGTGTTTGTTGCGTTGAACTGCTTCTAGTGATGGGTTTCTTTAGAATCATGACAAAAACCAATTTAAACATGTTTGACTGTCCTGCATTCTTTATACTAAACCTTTTTTTTTTTTTTTTTGCCCGCCAATGTAGGTCTATACTTGCGAGAGTGAATCTGCACTGGCGTCGTACATTCCATTTGCAAATGTGAAACTTAAATTTTATGATGAAGTTAATGTTTCCCACATGTTGTCTAAACGTTTAGAAGATGACTTGGGGAAGCTGTTGGTGAAGGTAATAATGGTCGTTCGCTTTAAACAGTCACTGTTATCATCTCGGACTTTGTGAACTCTAATTGTCTTGGTTTATGTTCTACCTCTTGGCAAAAAACACCAGGCCTTTAGCACAACAAGTGGGGTTGTTTAGATTCGAAGTTTTTATTAGGGGATGTCAGGATAAAGATGTAATAAGCATTGTGACTAATTTCAAGGGGCAATGCAGCATATATCTTCAGAGAGGATCTTGCAGCTTGACAAGGCCGAAACAGGATTCTATCTTCAAGAAGTTTTCAAGGCTGCATTCTGCCTTTTTGTTTTGTTTGGAAGAACTTGGTCTATGGACGGTTTCTAAGGTACATTATGTCCTTCGTTTCTTATTATCAGAATTGAGACTTCGGTATAGTACTGAAGATTAGTATGCTGCAATGACAGGCTGCAGAATTCTTCTCGAAAAAGACCTCTGGGTTTCTTTGGGGTGACTTGGACATTGATTTCAGAACTTTTATAAGCGACTTTGCTCTTGATGTCGTTAAGGTGTCATCTAAATACATACCATCCGGTATACCTCTTGATCGTCTTGAGATTTCTAATACTTCAAGAACTACCTTTCTGTTAAAATAAAGATGAGGTACTATGTTCGCTCTCTCATGGATATCTATAGGTTCCGAGGGATCACTTTCTGCAAATATGACAGCTAATGCTGAAGCTGGGCTTGTTAAACAGAAAGTGGTTTGCCTGGTTGAGTCCCTACTAGAGTACTGGTATGCTGTCCCAGACGTTTACCTTTCTTTCTTTCAAAAACTCGTATAAGCGTCCACACATACAATATCATGAGTCAGGATGCAGTCATGTTAATCTTTTTCCTGCTTTTATCAATAGTTGAATAGTTCACCTTATGTTTAACAAATGAATCAGTTGTGAAAAGAAATATTTGAGATTTTCTGACTTTAATACTCGTTTAGGAATTATAAAGATCTGAGGTGCATTGCATCATATTTGTCGAAAGAATTGTCACCTCTGCTGTTATTCAAGCTCTTTTGAGTGCGGTCCTTTCCAAGTTATGCGAATGGAAGTCCAGCTACATAGCTGGAGGAGGCGGCAAACCCATGCAGTCCCAGGGCCGGAAGGAGCAGAGTAAAGTAGTCGAAGAGTTCAGGAAAGGAACGGTATAATGCTAATATCTCTATTAAACTTTTGAATTCTGTTTTCCCCAGATTTTTACCCATGCTGCATTATGCTTTATTTACTTAAAGAGACTTATGGCATGTGATTAGGTTAATATCATCGTTGCCACCTCCATTCTAAGAGGGTTTGGATGTTCAAAGCTGTAACTTGGTTATCCGGTTTGATCCCTCTGCTACTGTCTGCAGTTTTATCCAGTCCAAAGGGCGGGCTAGGATGCAAAATTCTGACTTCCTTATCATGGTGAAGAAGTAATATTATGTTTTTATTTCATCCTTTCATTTACATTGGGCAAAATTCTTATCTTCATATGATTCTTTGTTATTTGTCATTTTTGAACGAAAACATGAAAAAAATACGAAGGTCGGTGTGTTGTGTACTGACTTCTGGTTTTGTTTGAACAGTGGAGATGCTGCTGAACTATCTCGGGTGAGTAAATATGTTTCCTGTGGCGAAGTGATGCGGAGAGAATCTCTTAGCCATGCCACCGTTCCCTGTGAACCTGCGAAGTTTGATATGTATGATCACATATTTTATCGTGTTGAAAGCACAGGAGCAAAAGTGACATTGAGTTCAAGTGTCAGCTTAGTGTATTTCTACTGCTCGCGTCTCCCATCAGATGGGTATGGTCTTGAAATTTCTTCAACCCTTCAATTCAAAAGAGTCATGCTTTTAAATGGAGTTAGCATCATAGCTGATAGTTTCTTGGCTACAAAATTTTACTGTTATCTGTCGATTACTTTTAGGTACTTCAAACCGTATCCTGTTTGTACGATGGATGAGGAGTCTGAATTTTGCACCATACAGTTCCCACATGGTTGTCCAATAGAATCTGTTCGTGTTTCAGGCAGCGGCAAAATCTTGAAGCAATTTGCGTGCCTGGAGGCATGCAAGCGGCTTCATCAGGCTGGTGCTTTGACTGATCATCTTGTCCCTGATATTGTTGCCGAAGAAGCTTTCGTGCATGAAATTGGTAATTAATTGTCATTGAAATTCCTTCGGTGTATAGATTTTGGCATTTGTATTTGTGTCAGATAGACGTTGGGGAGGGGTGGATGTGTGCGTTTCATTCACATTAATAAGTTCCCAACATATGCAGAAAAACTCCCATATTCTGATGACCATGCATGCTATGTGGCTCCTGAACTTGTCAGCATCTCATCGACGAAGTCCCTAGTTGAGTACTATTGCTATTTGATCAAGATGGAGAACAACTTTGATTATGATGTTTCTCCTCGCGACATTGTCCTGCTTTGGAAGAACAAGCTACATTCTGATGTTGGTAACATGGACTTTGACATGGAAGCGGGTTGGGGCAATATGGGCGTTCACATGAGATACAATGGAAGAGTGACCTTGACCCAGGAACAGGTACCTTATCTGCGGAAGAAAATCAAAATGCAACTCGAGAACATTCTCAGGTACTTCTTTGCATAAGGTCGCTATCTTCAGAGTTCTTCTGGAGAAAGAAATTCACCGGTTAATGCAACTATTAGGAGATCCACTAACTCATGAAACTTCTTCATATCTGGACTATCTTGTTCTGCCATTGCTGCCTCACCTAAAATCTCATTGGACATAGATTGGAGTTGCGTTAACTTGGTCATGTCCAGCTCCGATAACTTCATGGGTCATCACATGAGTTGCCGTGGCACTGATGTACATCGGGTGCCCACGAAGAACGGTTTGGTGTGCAGTTGCATGCTGGAGAACTGTCTGGTTTACACACCTCATAACAATCTTGTGTATTGCATTTTGGGGTTTTTGCAAGGTCTGAATGGTTGCTCGGATCTGGAGCTGGGCACCGGGGAAGTCATCAGCTACAAGAGTTACTATAAACGACAGTATGTTTCTTCTGGTGTCTATGAAATTCTCCTTGCTGCTCTTTTGCTGTAAACTGATCGGTTTATAATGTAGCAGGCATGGAATCGACCTACAGTTTATGAAAGAAGGTTTACTATGTGGAAGACGCATTTTTGGAGTTCAAAATTATCTTCAGAAATTGCGGCGACAGAGGAATGCAGGTGTGGTCAAAATACTTGTTTGCATTTCTTTGTTTACAAGTAGCTTGTAGGCAGTAAGATTGTTGTTGCCAAGAACCTCCACGGTACAATAGATCCAATGTATGGAACACTAGTTGGACACTTTCCATGAGAGCCACATCTCATATAGATATACAAAGTAGGCCTAGAGTTGCAAATGAGCCGAATCAGTTCGCGAACTTATTCGATAAACGTTCGGTTCAAATATCGTTTATTAATCTCGTGAGTCAAACTTGAGCTTAATTTTAGACTCGTGAAATTAAATCAGTCAAACTTGAGTCATCCATGACTAGGCTTGATAGACTCACGAGTTGGCTCATGGCTTGAGTTTGTAAATATGCACAAAATTTAACTTCCATAAATATTTTGCATAAAAAAATTTTCCATAAAATTTCTCATATCTTTTTTCCTTAAAAACTACCATATTTTTTAAATATATGGAACCATTATAATATATAAATCCATAATATAGTTTTAAAATTATATATTTTTTACTTAATTAAATTTTACTTTATTTTTTTTTATTTTTTTTTTTTGCTTTCAATGTTAGTTTTATCAATTTGAACTTCTAGGTTGTGATTTTGATAATAATTTTTTCTTTGTTTAAATTTTAACAATATTGTAGTTTGTTCCTAAAAGGCTCGGCTTGGCTCGAGCTCGATGCGGCTTGAGTGAATAAATGAGCCTAACCAAGACGAGCCTAAGCCTTATTATTTTTTAAACAAGCCTGGTAGGTTTGGGTCGATTAGGCTTGAATCAAGCTTGAATCCAAGCTCGAGCCGACTATTGACCTAAACGAGCCGAGCCCAAAACATGTTTAGCTCGGCTCGGCTCAGCTCATTTGCAGCCTTAAGTAGGCCTTAGTGTAATGCGGCATGCAATAGTTGATAGCTATGAGCCAGAATATGCTGATGGCCTTTCAAGGTCTACCTCATATGTTTTTTCATTTTCTTGCTTTGTAGACCCAAGTCCTGCATCTGTGGTATTGCCTCCTGAACTTTGTTCCATCATCATCACGCCGCTATCAATCAGTACACTTTATGCGTACTCTTTCGTACCATCAATTATGCACCGGATTGAATCATTGCTATTGAGTTCATACTTGAAAAAGATGATATCTGATCAGTGTGAGCAAATTGTAGATATTCCGGCCATTAAGGTACTCAGATCTGTATTTCCGAACTTCTAAGTTGTTATTCCTTCACAATGAAGGCTACCAAGTTTGGCTTTTGCTTGACGTCAATGGCTTTTCTTTGGATAAACGTCTACTTGCTTTTATAGGTTCTGGAAGCAATCACCACTAGGAAATGTCAAGAGAACTTCCATTTGGAGTCGATGGAGACGCTGGGGGATTCGTTTCTGAAGTATGCTGTCAGTCAACAGTTATTCAGAACGTATGAAAATCATCATGAAGGACTGCTTAGTGTCAAGTGAGAGCGAATAATATCAAATGCTGCGTTGCCCAAGCTAGGCTTAGAACATGATCTCCCGGTAGTCCTTTTTTTTTTTTTTTGGATTGGATCATTATGATCTTTCGCTAGTTATCCTTACGTGTCTCATTGGTTAATTGACTAAAAACAATGCAGGGTTTTATTCGAGCCAAGCCTTTTGATCCGAAAGAATGGCCTGGGCCATTCCAGGTGATCCGAGTGGAAGCCGTGGATTGAAAGAAGAGCTTCTCATCTCTGGAAGGAAAATTTATAACAGGGGAAGTCGGAAGATAAAGAGCAAGACAGTTGCCGACGTTGTGGAAGCTCTAATTGGTGTATACCTCAATGCTGGTGGCGAACAAGCGGCATTACTTTTCATGAACTGGTTAGGTATAGACATCGACTTTTCTGCTGTGCCATACACGAGGAAGATCCCTGCTGGCACGACAAACCACGTCAACATTCATCACCTGCAGGCTTTATTGAATCACATTTTCAAGGATAACTCTTTGCTTCTTGAGGCATTAGCGCATGGCTCTTTCACACTTGCTGGAGTTCCAAGGAGCTATCAAGTGAGTGTTTTTGTTGGTTCTTTTGTCTGTAGGTTCCAGGATCTATAACGAATAGAATACCTAACTTAAAAGATATGATGTGTGGTAGGAAATTATGGCATTTTAAATACACATTTGTACCACTTTCTGGGGCATTGGGTTTATTATTTTGGTGTCTGTGGCTATTAAAAAAAAAAAAAGGGGGGGGGGGGGTGTTTATAGTAGAGAAGTAACTGCATAAAGTTCAAAATCTAACTTAAGCTTTCTCTCTGCTTCTTGCAGCGTCTAGAGTTCCTTGGAGACACTGTTCTGGATTATCTCGTGACTGTTCACCTCTACACTGAATATCCTGGTTTGTCTCCGGGCGAACTAACTGATCTTAGATCAGCTTCTGTGAGCAACGACAGCTATGCTCAAGCTGCCCTTTGTGCCGGACTGTACAAGCACATTTTCCATGCTTCACAAGCATCTGAACGCCGCTGTCAATGAATTTGAGCAATTGTCTGCAGATGGAACTCATGGATGGGACACTGAGATATCCTTCCCCAAGGTTTTTTCCTTCTTCTTGATTATGTTCAAACTTCATCCTCGAATGATGAATGTTGAATCATTTGCTTCATTGCAGGTGCTTGCAGACATAAGAGAATCCTTAGCTGGGGCGATCTTTCTCGATTCTGGTTATGATAAAGAAGCTGTTTTGAGAAGCTTGAGGCCATTGTTGGAGCCTATGAAACTTCATCCTGTGAAAGAACTGCAGGAGCTATGTGCTAAGCATGATTATCATCGTAGGAAACCTGTTGTGTCATTTGATGATGGCTTCGCCTCTATGACTCTGGAGGTCGAAGCTGATGGCGTCTTGTACTCTCATACGTGCTCTGCTTCTGACAGGAAGACCGCTAAAAGAATCGCTTCTAAGGTCATCCTGAAGTCCTTGAAGGAAAATATTCCACGGATATGAACGTAGGACCCTGACCGAGAATTGTTGGATGCGACGTAGTCGAAAATATGAGGTGTCCGGAGCTGCAAGGTCCTTGTCTTGTATTTAGGGCTGCCCAAGAATCATAAAATTGTACGTATGTGTAATCATCCCCTTGTTATGAATAAAGCGTTGCATTGTTCTAGGTCATGATGGAAACATTCGTCCCAGTTTTGACATTATCTTCCATGATGGACGTTGTTTCAGTTGTCACTGTGACAAGTTTTAGCAGTTTGGCTTGTTTGCCCGCGACTGCCGTACTACAGCCTTCCTTTTACATCCCTTTCAGTATGTTGGCTGAGGAATTGCCAAAGACTAGTCTTTCGTTTAACCACCTTTCCATAGGCTGGCCAAGGGATTGCCAAAGACTTAATCATCTCTTAATCGGGATTAGTGCCTAGATACAATAGCTTTGCACCCGGATCCTCTGCCTTTGTAAACCAACAGCACAGCACAGCACAGTGCTGTTTGGTTTGGTTTTATTTTATTTTATTTTACACTATAAAAGATCTATAAAAAAAATTAAAACTTTATTAAGAAAATATCAACCGTAAAAAAATAAAAAAAAACATAATAAAAATAATCCCTCATAAAAAAACTATCCTATAAAAAACTAATTAAAAAATAAAAACAAACCTTAAATTATCAAATAAATCTGAATCGTTGGATCAAAAATTCAACGATCCAAATCCCAAATGCACCCTTGCTGTTGGATTCCAAACAACCGTGGATCCAAACCCGAAAAATATAGCTGAAACTGTTGGCAGACGACGTCAGATATGAGTTTGCTCAATACATGATGGCTAACATCAAATTCAGGCTATTTTATAAGGAGTTGGGTCCTCTGTTATCGATCCCAACAGCATGCATGCGTTGTTTGTGTGTTTTTTTTTATTTAATTTGTTTTGTATAAAAAAATCTGAAAAAAAAACTTAAAATCTTATTAAGAAAATATCAATCCTAAAAACATAAAACTTAATAAGAACAAAAAATGACCCTGAATTATATTTTTTCAACAATATTCTCAAAACAATACATGAGGAATTTTAATTTAAAAATATACAATTTCATCCACTCCTACTTTCCTACTCTCTCTCTCTCCTTCACCGGCTCACCTCTCCTCCTCTGCCTCGTCACCAACGCAATCAACCACCACTTGTATAAAACCTCAGAAAATTAAGATCAAATAAATATAAAAATTATGACAAAATAATAATTATAATTGATAAACGTAACAAGAATATGCATCTCCTCCTTATATAATAAATTAAAAGTGAGGAACGAATCCCATTTCAAAATTTTGAGACGTAACGTTACGTTCATAACATTAAAATTTGTGATGAAGTTGAGATAACTTTTGTCACGGAAAATTTGGAAAATTATATGTTAATTAATAACATGATTTTTCGAACGTGGTGATAAAATTTGAACGAAGGCTGTGTCAGATATAAGATTAACTAGTCCTACGATTAAACGAAACGGGACTGTTTTTTTTTTTTTTAATTACCCCACCAATTCCTCTTTCCCTCTCTTTTCCTCCCACTACACCCACTCCACCACCAAACCCACTACGCCTAACACTTCCACCAAGCCCACTACACCCACTACACCCACTTCACCACCAAGCCCACCACTTCTCCACCCAACATCAACACCAAGACTCCCTCACACTCCTCTTTATTTCCCTCTCTTCTTCCTTATTTTCTTTTTGGCTCAAGTAACATAATAAGACGATTGAGAAGGTAAAGACGCAAGGAGCATCATCATTAGAGGAAGGACAATAGACCGAGAGAGGGGGACACGAACCACAAAATAAGGAAGGATGAAGTCGAGCTAATAACGTCAAAGGAAAGCAAAACGAGCTTCAAAACAAACCCGACGAGAGGGTGAGCTACGCTAAACTTGTAGTTTAGTGTCGTACAGTCCATTTGTAACTAATAACGAAAGAAACGATAAGGAAAACAAGCCACGGATGGTTGAAAATGCGTTTATGAGTTAAAAGATAAGTTATCCTCGTGAGACCCGAAAACCTAAGATTTTACATATCAAACAAGCCCAAAACTGAACAAACATGACAAGAACTAAATAAATGTTATGTTTATGAAGTTTTAGGTCATTTGGGATTGAATTGATTAGGTAAAACGTGAAAAATTAGCAAACCAAACATATCAGTTTCTGGATAGTTTTGACGTTTGATATTAGGACGTATTTTTATCCCAGTTAGAGTCTGATTCAGCAAATAAGTCTTGAAACAAAGTTGTAGACGACTTCCTGAAGTTTCCAATGAATCAAGAATCACCCAATTTGGTTAAGAAACGAGAAAATTATGCGCGTTCGAAATCAGACCAAAAAATCTGGAAAAACCATTGAAGCTTCGGGGCATTTTTACCACCATTGAGAGAAATTAATCTTGTTGGTTAGAAATTTTATGAATAATTATACACTCTTTAATAAATCATGATATTAATATATGTTGAATCTTCATATGTCTAGTTTCTATCAAAGTTAATAAATCATGATTCGGAAATTAGAATCTTAAGTTATAAATCAAAACATACGGATATGTTAATTCGTAAAAACTGGTTATAGAGATAAATTTGTTGCTTTATATAAAATTATATAGGAGGTTTTAAAAGACAAGCCTTATATCAATGAAAAGATATGAAAGTCTAGTTTCCAGAATAGTTTACCAATAATTATTTGAAGTTGTATGTGGAGAGTTATGAAATAATTAGTGAAGTAAAGTCAAACTATCCGAACTAGAAAAAAAATATAAACTTGAACTAATTAACTGCTATTATTGGTAAGGTTTTATCATGGAAACTCTATGTCACTGGAAAGATGATGAAGTCTAGTTTCTGTTGAATTTTACGAAGTAATTAATGTTGTATACATTAAGTCATTGATTTAAATACGACGAAAGGTCAAGATTGACAGAATCTAGGATACTCGTTCCAAAGGCCGGGAAGCTCACTTTAAAGGCAGGAACATTCATTCCAGAGGTCGGGACACCCATTTCAGACACCGAGATACCCGTTCCAGAGGTCGGGATGTCATCTCAGAATCTTCTGGACCGAGAATGATCGTTTTGACCCCAAAATAACTCCAAAGACTCACAAATAGCACTAATGGTTTTGCACGAAGTACGAATAAACATGTTTAATATCGTAACGTGAACAAACAAATATACTTATATATGAATCATACCATGTTATAGGACATGGAGATCAACGTAAAGAACAAGTTGAGCGTGCGTGTGAGGAAGTGACAATAAAAAGGTAACGTTTAGATTCCTGGTTTGGATGACAATACATGTTAATATACTATTTGTATATTGATGCGTGATGGATAGTTTTGTCCTGTGCGCTGTGTTATATTGTACTGTGATATGTTTACATTTCCGTATTATTGTATGATTGTATGGTAACACTTCTACTTTATCACAGTTCATGGTAACTAGCTCTGATAGCCCTGATAGCTTATCACAGTTCATGGTAAACAACCCTCTGAGGTTGTCAGGTTGTTGGGTATCTCGCTGCAGGAGACCCTTGGACGTCGTTACAGGTTGATCCCCTGTTTCGAGTGACCCCGAACTTTAAGCTTTTAGAAGAAGTTATGGATTTACATGTTTAGCCAAGGTCACAGTGTTAACAAGAAGGTATCTGTGGTCTGTCATGTATGTTAATTGTATGACAGATTTTGTTGTGGTTTCAGAACAGATTGTTATCTCTTTCTTTTCTTTTTGTGCTTCCCCTAAAGAGACGGCCGGTACGTTATTGAGCTCGTATACCTCACGGCGTTGCTTTTTTCTTATCTCTCTATTTTCTTACTTTTCATGTGCAAGAAATGAGGAGAGATATTGATTAAGATCTTATTTATAATGTAATAATGGTATTTTAGTCTTAATTTCTCAGTTTCTATTGTCAAATGTGTAACAAATAAGTGCATTTCTTGACTTAAATTCCCGATGTATAAAGTGCATACTTATTTAAATTTCAATTTGTGTTAAGTTAAGTTGAATTGTCTGGTTAAGGTTTGTGGGATCCTACCGACAGTAATGTCACGAGGATTTTCAGAAAAAGACTTGAAAATCGGGACGCTACATAATAATTGCATAAAAATTCATCAAAATCCATAAAAAAAAAAATCAACACACATATAAAAATCTACATCGAATCAAAAAATTATATGTAAATTGAGACGAAGAGAGTATATCAGAGTGATTTTAGTCGCGTCTCATCTGTCGTAGCTAAGATAAATTAATCAACCATGTACTGTAACTTCTACTAGTATTAAAAACAACTGCACAAGGAAAAATAGAATATATGTGTCAATAACATATCGTGTGTTAAGTGTCTAATCGATAGTTGATATTAAAATATAAAAATGAATATACGAGATTAAAACGTGATATTATTTAAATCTCAATTATTTATTGACCCTTTTGACATGTTAGTGACACACAACCTTCTTAACGTTGGTATAAATCATTGTCAATGTTATTATCAAAGTCTAACTTCAAACATTAATTTCCACCCTATCCAGAGTGATTACACACTTGTCACTCCCATACAAAGATAATGGTAAACGGATATCCTTGTCTGGCAACCTCGAAAAAAGAGAAAGAGGCAAAGATTCGTGCATGGACCACTTCTTGCTTAGTACATAACATCACTATCGTTACAATTTTTCTGTGGAAAGTAGCACAGAAACTCAAGGCAGTTAGAGTTACGTCTACGACTATCGATTCCAGAAACACTTAATATGCCACAATGCAACATGAGCTTGTTGGACTGTCACTTTTGTGATAGCCTAAACTCATGAACCGCGAGCAATCATCTTAAAAATCAAGATTCAATCTATCGAAAACGCCTTCGAAATGAAACGAAAAAAACCTTGAACCACAGAAGTTCGAAGTCAAGATATCCCAGCCTTGAACAAGTAGAGGCACACGAATCTCTCACAAAAAATCAGCAAGACAATGATTCACCAAAGACCATAAAAAAGAGGCATAGGATGCCTCATATCGTTTCACAAAAGCATTTTACAAAGCTCACTTTCAGCAATAACCTTGAAAAAAGATAAATTGCACAAATGAAACTTTTAACATATATCCCCCCATGAGGTGCTTCCCTTTTGCACAAAGGGCACATCAAAATAGCCACACCTTTTACATGAAAATGGACTAAAGATACTCACACCATTACTCCAAACCTTAACAGGAATATTCATATCACAAACCACATGATGAACACAAAGCATAACCCCACCAAAAGATATTTACGATGAATCCAAGAACCCGATTCACCACTTTACAAACTGTTCTATCTAAGACCCGATAGCTCCATTGCGAAGGAATCCGGTGATCGTTCGTTGTCAACATAGTAATAGCTGTCTACGTTACTGTCGAAGATGCTTTAGGTGAAGATCATGGGAATGATCGCGAGTGTTGAGGGCGATCAATGCAGCTCGTGAAGAGGCGGGCTTGTTGATCATGGAGATGGAGTGTGAGAAGCTGGTGATGTTTAGGGTTTTGTGGCTGTGTGCTGCGGCCCATTTCTCGGCTAGGCCATCGCCCTCTAGCATGGAGACTACTTCGGACATCTTGGGGCAGTGGGCTGGTAGGTATTGGGTGCAGAGTAGCGCGACCTGAACCATTTCTCCGACTTCTATCCGGTCATAGTTGGCACCGAGTTCTCTGTCCACCAACACCTCAACTTTCTTCTCTGCCTGAACTTTCTTCACCTGCCAAGACATTTGGTCATTGCACTCCAGCATTAGCTATGAATAAAGTTTCAACAACCACCAAATTTTCCAGATCAATATGACAAATCACATCCGACACCTCAAGTTTATGATGATAAAAATCTAGTGTTGCATGTTCCAAGGTTTTGAGATTGTTTTGGGGCTTAAAGGCTTGAGCAACATTAGCAAGATGCTATTAGGCCGTTATCGAGTTCAATCTCTCTAAACATAAGAATCTCCAAACCAAAGCTATCTGAAAAGAACACAATATCGTGCAATGCGTGCGATGATGCTCGCATGTGTTTCTGCTAAGGGTCCTTTTGTTCAAAGTGAAAGGAAAAGCAAAGCGGAAGCAAAAGGAACCATGAGAAAGGGACCATACACACTCATCGGATGCTACTTTACAACCAAGAATCCATTTACATCGCAATGGGACACAGATAACTTTCGAATAATAGGCTACCCAATGATATCGCATTGCATTCAAGGAATCATGGATAAGAAGATTATATCACAGCCCTACTCGCATGGAATCATATGATTGAGCTCATGGGAATGACTGACAGTTAACATGACAATTTGAAGCATGCTATTTTAGCAAAACCTTATTCGTGTAATCCGAATGCAAAAGATAAAAAGTGGACTTACCCAGTCGAGGATGGCTCCTTTCTGATTGACAGTTTTGCCAAGTTCAAGAGCTCTCATTCCTGTAATCAGTTCCAATAGAAGGATGCCAAACCCGAAGACATCCGTCTTTTCAGATGATTGACCAGTAGAGAGGTATTCCGGTGCAATGTGCCCAACAGTGCCACGGACAGCCGTGGTTACATGGGAGTCATCATGGTCGAGCAGCTTTGCAAGGCCAAAGTCACCTACCACCGCCTCACAGTAGTCATCAAGCAGTACATTAGCAGCCTTGACATCTCTGTGAATGATCTTAGGATCACATTGCTCGTGTAAATATAGAAGGCCTCTTGCAGCCCCAAGCGCAATTCTTTTCCTTGTGTTCCAGTCCAATGGTGGTTTTCCTGTCAAAACATGATAAATAACTCATCAGCTCGTCTGTGACTGAATAAATTGGCTTCATAATCTACTGTAAGAATGAGACGAAAATCTCAGTATGAAAATAAAGGAGAAAATTAAAGGATGTAAATGTATTATTCACCTCTCAACTGCGATGCAACACTACCATTAGACATGTAGGGATATACCAAAAGCCGCTCATCGGATGTAATGCAGAATCCTATCAACCGAAGAAGGTTTCTGTGAACAGAAAGACTGATCAATTCCAGTTCCATCTGAAATTGAGATTCCCCCAACGTCCCACTTAGATCCTTAAGGCACTTAACCGCTATCAAAGTCCCATCAGCCAATTTACCTCTATAGACATTTCCAAACCCTCCACTACCAATTATGGTCTTGGTGCTAAAATTATCAGTTGCATTTTGGAGCTCCTTGAATGTGAAGTTCCGCAGATTACCCAAGTTTAACTGGAACTCATCTTGCCGGTCCGCTGTTAAGTTAAAACCACTTCAGTAAAAATATATTCCATTTATGTATCAATAGAGGTGGCGAAGAGCACTGCTCACCAGTAATCTTTTGCATGAATCTACCATGCAATCGCCTTCTCCTATAGATTTTGAGGGATATGATGATAAGGAAAAAGAAGATTGAACCAAAGGTAACTCCAAATCCAATTGCTAATTTCTTGAACTTCTTCATGCCTGAAAATTCAACTGCCATGTATAAAATTATAAGACCAATAAGAAGATGAAGACATTCTAAAAGGTTAACCGTCCCATGGAGAGTTACCGTGCGAAGAACTGGTTGATAAAGATGGAGGAACATAGGTAACTGAGGTAGAGCGACCATAGCTAGTAGATTCATTTCCACAGATCAGAGGATTCCCCACAACACTGGACACATCAAAGCGAAGAATCTATTACACAAAATGACTCACGAACAAGAATACATAAGCTATAAGAATCGGTGCCCAACAAAAAATAACAAATAACAAATAACAAATAAAAATAAAAATAAAAAATGAAAGAAAGACGACACCTGAAAGTTCTAGGAAGAGTTTTCAGCAGAGGACCATCCAGATTGTTGTATGACAAATCCCTTCACAAACGAAACGAAACGGGAACACAACAAGGTCAGAACATAAGCCTCTTTCTGTGTGAGAATGCAATGCTCATGAACAAATACCGATATAAGTGGTGCGATCAAAACGACCACCATTGCCAATATGCAGGATGCAAACAGGTTAGAGAATGCGATAACTATGGTTCAGATATCATCAACATCCAAAATCACGATACAAGAATAACACAGCAGATAATTGGGACTGCATATGAAACAAAGTTACTCACAGGAAAGTGAGCGTGGATAACATGGCCAGAGAA